>VXBT01013161.1:0-129525 GCA_013400235.1 Oriolus oriolus
CAGAGAACAGGCACCGCGACAGTAAGGCTTGCTGCCAGAGCTGGACTTGGGGCAAGGAAGGGCAAATAATTTGCTTACTTGTGTTTGTGCTTTATGGTAAGGCTAAAATATCTGAGAATTTGGAAAACTAGCATATTCTGGTCCTTGATTGTGAACTTTCAGTTTCATCAGCATCTCTTGATAAATTTTCCTATAGATCACCCAATTATCACTGGTATTCTTCATTATAAATATATCTTGCCTTTCAGTTATACTCCCAAGATTACTTCCTTGGGATAAGCTCTCCCTTTCATAATTTTGGACCATCTTCTGTTCTGAACACATTCAAAATATGAGCTCTTGATCACTAACTCCTATAAGTTAGATATCACCTTCCATTCGAGTGGATTCATCTTCATCAATGATAGTGATAAAAATGTGAGAAATAATCATTAAGATTATTTTAGTGACACACAGGAGGAAGAATGAGATTGACTCACTCAAGACTATTCAGAAACTGTTTGTCA
The DNA here is from genome assembly GCA_013400235.1 of Oriolus oriolus. Taxonomy (NCBI): domain Eukaryota; kingdom Metazoa; phylum Chordata; class Aves; order Passeriformes; family Corvidae; genus Oriolus; species Oriolus oriolus. The sequence goes on from VXBT01013161.1 coordinate 507, forward strand.
GAGACAGAATAGCACAGACCCTCTCAATTCCAAATTAGTGCCTTCATTGAGTGCCTTCACTTACTGCCTCGTGTTTGACAAGACCATCCTGTCAAACACGTGCTGCCGACCCTACATCTGTCTGAGGCCCCCATCTGTGTTCGTGCATAAACAGATGCTAAATAGAACTTTTTCATGTGAAACTTTTTCCCCAGGTGCTATCGCTTCAAAAATTATGTTTAAAAAATCATAGCAATTGAAAGAGGGTGTCAGAGTATAACAAACACTCACATTGTAAATCCAAGTATGAGATGCAATTTTTTTTTACAAGTGACTCTGTCTATTATCCCAAAATAGTACAGGAAATTTTAATTACTGATTGCAAAGACAGAGCAAACATTTAGTTATTCACTAATATTTTATTTAATACAAATTCATGAAAGGTCTGACTGCAGTTAAATGAAGTGTACATGATAATATGCACAGTGATTTAGTTGGTGCTAATATATTAGTAAACAGATATTTGTGTAAACATCATTAATATTTGAAGTGCTGCATAGGGAGCATATGACATCTTTTTGCAGGTTAAAATATCCAGTATATTTCAGTACTTTTGTCAGTAGGCAACAAGGATGAGGGTTTATGGGAGTCTTGTGGAACACGTGGAATTGAAGGAATTAATTTTCTTGAGCAAATGTTGACCGCCCTGGTGGGCCTTGTGCTAAGATCTGAGATCCTCACAGATCAGCCTGAGTGACCACAGGACAACACTAGACATAAAAGTAAAGAGGAGCATACTGGAAGGCTCTAGACACATATAGCCAGGTATGTTCAGGTAAAAACATTGATAAAAGAGTTTCTGTAGAAACAAATGTGTAGTTTTGTTGTTATTTTAGTTTTACAGAGCCACAGTAAGGAGGGGCAGTAAATCTCGCCATGGGTGGGATCTGTGCAGCTCACTAGGGCTGTTCACCTGGGTCCTGCGTGAGAGTGAGGTTCCCAATAGCTGAAGGAGCAGAAGATTTTTTTGCTATCTATATTTCTTTTCCTAATTCTTATCATATTGTCATTACTGTGGTTATTACTGCAGTTTTGTTGCAACACTGCAGGCTGGGCCCTCTTATTAGGATCTGGAACCCTGCACCCCTCCTGGAACAGAACACAAGGCTAAGGAGAACCAGTAGACCACTATCTATAGACTGAAATTCACATTACTCTTGCTTTACCTTTTGTAGGAAAAGTGTAAGTGTATTGCAAAAATAGACCATTTTAGGATCTGTCTTTGACTTCTTGCCCAGTAGTAACATCTTAATCCACCAGAAAGTGCTTCAGGCTCACTGTGTCTCGGTTCTTTGGTTCTACAATACTATGTACAGTCAAGTCCATTATTTTAGTTATGAGCTGTGTTTCCTAGCAGATCTGCACTGCACAATGGAAGGAAACTGCAGTGCGAGGAACAGCTGCAGTGAAAACATTCCAGTTATCCTGTTGGCCAGCAAATTAGAACTTTGAAACTCCAGATGACGCAGCACAGGCTCTTACAAAATGTAGGGAAAATCAGTTTAGCTTGGACAGATGTATTTTATAAAGTGACTAAATAAGTCAATCTTAGGACAGTTTTAGCTTGTGGCAAGCTACAAGCATCAGCGAGAGTTGCTAGTCTAGAAAAGCATATAACTTTCACTTTTATGAAAGAGAAAATGATGCCGTTGTTTACAAAGTCTCAAGTCTGGTGTGACTAATTTAGCATTTAACTTATGCATGGATAAGCCTCAGACATAGTGTTCTAAATATGTGCGGTGGAGAGAGAAGGGAGGGTGGTGTTAAGAATGGGAAAAATTGGTGGGAAATGAACCAGGACCCCTGAATGAAATATTTTAATCCCATAACTAGCCAGTGGAGAGCAATACAGTGTCTCTGACAACCTGCTTAGAACCATCTAGTTTGGAGCTAAATTAGCTCCCTGGACTAAAAAGACTTGTGAGCAGAGTTGGAGGTTTACCAGTCTACAGAGAATTTAAGCAAACTTTGGTGAACTCAAGACTGTCACAGTGAGAACTGCACTATCAGCAGGTCAATATATAGAAATGGCTGTAAAATAACAGAGGAAGTAAAAAGCAGCATGCTAAGGGAAAAATAAAAAAAAAAAGGAAAGTAAAGGAGCAGAATAGAATAAAATACTTCACGAAAAATATACATATAAATAAACAAAAAAGTTTTTTTTGAAACCTCAAGCATATAGGGAACTGTTGTCTGGTATTTTGTTTACTGTAGACATCGCAGAAGTGTACAGTAATTTAAATATGTGTATATTTATATAATGTAGGCATTTTTTTTGATTCTAAAATTTTGTTGCATTTTGTCATCAGTAAAATTGTCAATATAAAATATTTGACTATAAGTTTCTATGTAGGGAGCTCACCTGGGTTCCAGTTAATGGACTAGTTTGCAATGAAAAATCACTACATAAATTCCTGTTAAGGGCCATCCTAACAACTGGGCTTGATATTCATATCCACACTTACTTTTGCTTCCTGTCAGAATACAGAAATGCCTGTAAATTAAAATTAGAGAAGTCATAGAATAAAATTAAGTGCTTTAAAATGAAAATTAAAAGAAATATATACTTCTGCTTAGCAAAACAGCTTCCATAACGGGAACTTCTGTCCTGGATCCGAATATACAATTAAGGACCTCTGTTTTTCCATCTTCTTTAGAAAGTTTTCTAAATTCTCTGTTCTGTGGGGAGATAGGAGGCATTTCTTCCTTCTCTTTATATTTCATTCTTTCTCTAACTTCTGTAGAACACCTTCTCTCTAGCGCTCAGCGTGTGCTAAGTCTTGTGAAGTTCCTAAAGATCACCTCCTGGTTAAAGTCCCTCTGCAAACACGGACAAATATTCAGATTGTGGCTCCAAATCTCAGCATGAAAATCCTCTGGCCTGCCAAGATGAGCATCTCTGGCCACATGCCACAGCTTAGAGAGACACAGGCCAGGGACAGACACATCACAACTGCGTTGTGTGATGCAGCACAGCGCATCAATCCAGTGCTTTTGGCCTCTCTACAGCCTCTCTGCTTGCATCACCCAGTGTTGCTGTTCCCTAAATCACATTGAGTAAGGTCCAGTGAGCTGTAGCATAGAAGCTTCTTGCATAGAAACTGCTTTCATACAGAAAATAACTAGGAAAGCATATGGGAATTCAGAGCAACTCAGAGCAGAGCATTTGTGGGTTTGTCTCTCTCCTGAGCCTTCGAGAAATTCTTCAAACTGCTTGGAGTTTGTTCTGTCCTGTGCTGCTGCACATCTCCTGATTGGAGAAACTCCACTCAAATCCTGGGTATCCCCACTACAAAATGCAATACCTACAATTTCTAGTGTTATTTCAAAACTCATCCAAAAAATTGGGATCATGTTTAACGGTTTCTGAGAGTCAGAAATGATCTGCACTGTGCAGCTGAGCAACCTTGTTGATTCAAAGCCTGAATATACATTGCAATTTCCAAAAGCAGGATATCTCCTGTGTCTGTCTATACAGCCAAGCCTCCTGTTTATCACTGACTTCTGTCCCCTATGGCCAGTCAAAGAGTTGAGATCAGTTCATATTTTAGGTTTAAAAAAGGCAAGAAAAGGCAAAGACAAAAAGGAAAATGCTAATATAATGTAGTTATATACCTTGGATAGGAAGGTTTATGTTACCTGAGCAGTCACGACAAGAAAAAAGATCGAGGCATTTGATGAGGCACTGGTTAAAAAAAGCGAAACCAAACCTATAAATACACAGTTATGCATCTTAGTTGACTTTAAGCAAATAATTTGAGCTGTTGGGCATGGTTTTCCTGATTTAATAAAATATATTAAATGAAAAAAAAGTCCATAAGTAATTCCTTGTTCTTTTTCTGTGTTTGTGTTAATATTTTTTCCCACTGCACTGAATTTATCTAAGACAGCTGTTCCTTTAAATATGTAATTACTTTCCTTTGCCTGCTGCTACAGAGCTTTCCTTGGGGGAAAGGTATCAGAAGAACAGTTATCCGCACCTCGGATGAAGTGGAAAATTTAGTTGTAAGTGGCATTTACTGCTCTCTTCAGTAGCAATAATCCAACCATTGAAATGTTACTAAGATTACTTCTTTTGACCCTTTTTAACAAGATCACAGCTGTCAGCATTTCAAGTACCCTTATCAACCCGACCCAGCAGTGGCTTCAGGAAAGGCATTACCTGATGTGGGAAGCTTTAAGGTGTTGGAAAGAGTCAATCAGCACCAGTACAAAGCAATTCTTATCAGAAATCCCTTGCTCTTTACTTTGTATGATTGTTCCTTTCCATATTGAGGTGGGGGCTGTAAGAATGATTGAAGAAAGAGCTTTGTGAGTAATGTGCAGGCATTTTCTCTACATAAGTGTATTTTATGAAACATCAACTTATTAAGGCAGTTGCTACAGTGTGTGCACTGGAGGACATGGGAGCGCAAAGCTTTCAAAGGTGAGGTCTGCAAAACACTGGGCAACCCTTAAGGTGGTCAAAGTAAAAAATCAGCAGGTCACTTCAGTATGGTCTGTACAAGATCTCTGCTGTGGCTCCGAAATCCTGGAAAATTTCGCATTTTCTCATCTTCTCAACTGCAATATCTCTCTATAATCAGGGGAAAGATAAATTGATGCTACAGAAGAAGTTGAAGGTACTCCATGGTAGACAATAACCTTTGTCAGCATCACAAATTAAGGACTGGAGAAGACGCAGGTGTTGAGCACAATTAGCTCTCTAGGAACTCTTTCAAAGTTGAAAATTATAGCTTTTATAGACATCCAAAGCTAGTAAGAAATAGAAAGAGGACTTAAGGAAATGTAATTTGAATTTTCTAATTTATCATAGAATCATAGAATATGCTGAGTTGGAAGAGACTCATCAGGATTTTCAAGTTCAATTCCTTGCTCTGCGCAGGACACCCCAAGAATCACACAATGTGCCTGAGAGCATTGTCCAAATGCTTCTTGAACTCTATCAGGCTTGGTACTGTGACCACTTCCCTGGGGTGCCTGTTCCAGTGTCTGAACAGCCTCTGGGTTGAAAACCTTTTCCTGATATCCAACCTAAACCTGTGCTGACTCACCTTCAGGCCATTTCCTCTAGTTCTGTCACTGATCACAAGAGAGAAAAGATCAGTATCTGTCTCTCTGCTGCCCCTCATGAGGAAGCTGAAGACCATAGTGAGGTCTCCCCTCAGTCTCCTGCAGGCTGAACAGACCAAGTGGTTTCAGCTGCTCCTCATAAAGCTTCCTCTCCAGACCCTTCACCATCCTTGCTTCCCTCCTTTGGATGCTCTCTAATGGCTTAATGCCTTATACTGTGGTGCCCAAACTGCACACAATACTCAAGGTGAGGCCTCCCCAGTGCAGATCACAGCAGGGCAGGACAATCCCCTCCCTTGCCCGGCTGGTGATGCTGTGCCTGGTGCCCCCCAGGACAGGGTTGTCCCTCCTGGCTGCAGGGCACTTCTGGCTCATGTTCAACCTTCCTCTGACCAGGACCTCCAGGTCCCTTCCCACAGCTGCTTTCCAGCCTCTCATTCCCCAGTCTGTCTGTACATCCAGAGCTGCCCCATCCCAGGTGCAAAGTTTGGCACTTGCCCTTGGTAAAGGTTTTATGGTTGGTTGAAGTCTCTCTGCAGGACCTCCCTGCCTTCAAGGGAGTTGACAGCTCCTCCCAATTTACTGTCATCAGCAAACTTATTTAGTGCTCCTTGGAGTCATTAATAAAGATGCTGAAGACCACAGGGCCGAGGATGGAGCCCTGTGGAACCTCATTAGTGACAGGTCACCAGTCTGATGTCACCCCACTCACTGTAACTCTTCGTGCCCGACCTGTGAGCCAGTTGCTCACTCATCCCATAACACCCTTATCCAGCTGAAAGCTGGACACTTTGTCCATAAGGATACTTGCTGAAGTCCAAAAATATTTAATCTACTGCCTTTCCTAGATCAACTCTTTGGGTTACCCTTTTGTAGAAGGAAATTAGGTTCGACAAGCAGGATTTTCCCCTCATGAAGCCGTGCTGTCTGTGACTGAAGACAGCTTTGTCCTCCAGGTGTTCTTCAGTACTTTCCAGAATAATATTTTCCATGATTTTACGAAAATATCAATATCTCTCTTTTTTTTTTTGTGTTAGGGAAAGAATGGAAGCAGAAGTATTTGGATTCATATGTCTTCATCTTTTTCTAGGTGTCACCTTAGTATTTGCTTTCTCTGCTGTATATCTTGCACCTTTTACATGGATTAAATAATTTTAGGCCTCACTGCAAAATATTTCAAGATCCATTGCCAAGATCCATATTTTTCATGGTAAAGTGATAATGATTGGTCATTCAATTATTGATTACTTAGAAACATATTTTAATTTATTATTATTATTATTATTGTTGTTGTTGTTATTGTTGTTGTTGTTGTTGTTTTAAAAAATTAAACAAAATGCAATAAACAAATTCATATTTAACTGAAGTATTTTTGCATCATGTTCACAGTCCACTTGCATGTTTCTTACAAAAAAAAACTAAAGAGAAAATTTTATAGCATGAAAAAATGTTAATATTGAAGTCTGTTAATAAATGCAACAATTTGGTGTAGATTTGGTATATTCTTCATAATTTGAAGCTTCTTGATGCATTGGGAATGCTATTCTACATAATTTGCAAGCTGTAATCAAAGGAATTGATGCAGAAATCATGTTCTATAGTTGAAAAGCCTGGAGATGTCAGCCTTAAGGCCTGTGTAAGCTTACAACAGACAATGTTATGAATATCCACTAGAAAATAATGCTGCAAATATCATTTTCAACTACCTCTGATTTCTGAGACTGAGTGACTATATGTTCCACCTTTTCAGAAAAGGATTTTGGGGTCTTGGTGGACACCAAGCAAAACAAGAGCCAGCAATGTGCCCTTGTGACAAAGAAATGTATTCTGCAAGGTGAATCTGGCATCGTCTGGTATTGCCTGTGTGCTAAAATTTTGTATTACTCTGTTTTCCTGAATCTATTTCTAGAGTTCATGCCTGCTTAATACAGCAACATTCAAAGGATTTGTTTACACATTTAGTAAAGATCAACATATTTTCAATATGCCTGGAATTGGTTAACGAGTGTCCTGAAAATATGATCCAAGATGAAAAATTGATTTGATGTGATTCTTGTGTGAGACCACTTTTGAACTCATCTATTTTTGCTGGATGTCAGCTTTGCAAAACGCTTCTTAGAAGTTTTCAACTCTGAAACATCTGGGGTGAAATTAAAAGCCCACCTGAGTCAATAAAAAGCTTTGATAACTTTATGGTGTTGAAAAATTTCTGCAAGTGTACACATTTTATAAAAGGTGTAAATACATTAGCATCCATTGCTGCCCTCCTTCACAGTACATATTTCCTACTGAATGTTATATGAGTTCCTTGCACCATTCAAAGAAAAAGAAAAGGAAATGGGGGCACATCATGGCTCCCTTGTCACAGGGATTAAAGAATTTTCTTGGGAAGGAAAATTAGTGATCCCTACCCGAGCTCTCCCATACAGTGACAGAGGAAAAGTATGATCCCAACTCATGCTTTTCAGCAGACAGAAATTTTAGTAATTCTTTCAAAGGGAAGAAGGCTTTTAATTTCCAAATGATTTAGTCCTCTCAAGATCCATAAACTGATCCTTCTGCTGAAATTTAATAGCTAAATGATTTTCTAAAAAAGACAGGAAAGAAGATAGAATTTCTGTCAGAAGAGACCTAGATGGGAAAATATATTTTTGCCTTTTCAGCAAGAAGTGTATTGGCTTTTCATGGAAAGGTTTTGGTAACGGGGTGGCTGCAGGGGTGGCTTCTTTGAGGAGCTGCCAGAAGCTTCCATCATGTCCAGCAGAGCCAACCCCTGATGGCTCCAAGACAGACCCACTACTGGCCAAGGCCATCAGTGACACTGGTAGTGACTCTGGGATAATGTATTTAAGAAGGGGGAAAAGAACTGCACAACACTAGGCAGAGAATGAGGAGTGAGAATATGTGAGGGAAACAGCCCTGCAGACACCAAGGTCAGTGAAGAAGAGAAGGAGGTGCTCCAGGTGCCAGAGTTGGGATTTCTCTGCAGCCCATGGTGAGACAGCTGTGGCCCTGAAGCCCAGGGAGGTCCATGGGGGTGCAGAGATCCACCTGCAGCCTGGGGAGCACCCCACACTGGAGCAGGGGGATGCTGAAGGAGGCTGTGACCCCATGAGAGGCCCATGCCGAGGCACCAGTGTCAGCCCATTAAGTCAGTGCATGAACATTTATAGTATGAGGTATTTGAGTGTATACTGTTCCCATTTGTCTCCTGTTGAAAACACTCTACCTCGTAAAAATACATAGGTGAATAAATAAATCAACAAATAATAATCTTCAGCTACTCACAAATTTAAGATCAGAGAGCCAGTCTTCTGTGATAAATGGTTACTGTTATGGCTTCCTACAGTCTCAGCTGATGAATATTTATTAACTTACAAAAACAGAAACAGCTTCAGCAAAAAAATTATTGGACAGTCTGATATCTGAATGACTATGTCTGGTCTCAAGTGACTTTTCATAGGCTATTTGAGTGCAAATACTTTCAGGGAAAGCTCAGGACTGTATCTGTCTTTTCTTTATGGGTTTGACTGCCATTAAATTAGAGACTTGGTCTCCTTTTGTTTTGCACATAGTCAAATTTATGCTTCACTCCTTAAACACTGGTAGATATTATGCAAGTAATACCTGAGCCTAGTCACTGATCAAATCGTCTGTGTATTCAGCTGGGATGCTGGAGGCTGGGATGCAACATCCCTGATTTAAATCAGAGGGCAGAGTTTAGTCAGGGTTTCATTTCCTGCAGATGAGTATTTTTAATTACTGCCTACCCTGTGAAAAAGAAAGACCCACACCTTTATCTTGACCAAAAAGTGGCCTGGTTGGACTACCTGCTTCAACAGGATGACAATTTGCAATGGGAAAGATGCACCAAAATACCTGGGAACCATCATCCAGATGATAGTATCTGCAATTAACTATCTTAGATTATTTCCAGGGTCAGTATCATGGATTTATAGATTATACTCTTAAAAGCCTAGACAGGCAATCAACCAGGCTGCAGATGCTGTCCTCTGACAAACCACTAAAATTAAGCACTGCAGTACTGACCTTAAGTCCCCCTTGAAGCTAGCTCAGAGGTCCCCACTGTGGATATGGAATCTCTCTCTTCCATAATTATTATCCAATTTCAATCTAGCACAATGGAACAATACAACTTGAGGTCAGGATGAAGATCAGTTGAGAAACGAAGAGAAAAGAAATGTTACCATGAGAATAACTAGATTAGCAGGCATTTAAGTACACCTCCGAAATTTCTCATCTACTTTTTCTTTCAGGCAACAGAAATGGGCCTGACATCTAAATCTGGTTAGAATGGGTTGAAAGGTTTCTGCAGTTAATGTAATGGATCCAAATCAGTTATTCTGATTTATACATAGAGTAGAGCCACTTGTCTGTAGTCACCTACAGAGAATGGTCAAAATGGATATGTAAGCACAAGCTGCCTGTGTACATCTGGGCTACACGTGGGAATATTATGCTACTATTTCTGTCAGATTCTACCCCTTTCTAGAGCTTCCTCACTGCCTCAGCTGCTTAGAGCATTAAGTCTTAGATTTGTTGTGAGGGATTCTTCCTTCCCATCATCACAGTATCCAGTGAATAAGAATGGTTAGAAGCACCTTTAGATGAAGAAGATTTTAGAAAAATAACAAAGTACTTATGGATTTTTGTTTGAAATATGTTTCAGAAGACATAACTAAAACAAAACAAGAGAAAACACAACAATCACAACAGACAAACAAACAAAGCTTTGGGAAGATCAAGAAATTTTTATGTATAATTTGACACATCAGCTCTATTACCATTTATGAAGCCAGAATGAAATATTTTTATATGAATGTCTAATATAAAGAACATAGACATCATAGTGTTTTCAGCTTTATTCGTGTCTGCAAATAAGGAAGAAATTGGAGGGAACTTAAAAACTTAAATAAATGCTGTGAACTGATCATATGCCCCAGGTGTTCAACTACAGTCAATTAACTCCAAGTGATTATTTTCCTTAGTTGGTACACATTTAAAAGCTGTCTTCATTTTTCCAGCACTACTGATAGAATTCTCCCAATCTGATTTATGTTTTGCACAACCTGTTGCTGCTTTTCATTGAATTGCATAAAGCAAATGGTCGTATTCCACATGCTCTGCTTCCCAACAGGATGTACTTTGAGCATATCAGCTCTGTAAATATGGTCAGCAATGCATGGTTGGTCTGTGCAGCAGTGCTTATTCCGAGAAAAAAGAAAAATTTAGTCTTCCTCATTGTTGCCTGGGAGTATTCAAGCCCAGTGGATTCATTTGTTTTCCATCTGCATCACTAGTTTCATTTTTTAGGATAGGAAACATTTCAAATTACATACAAGATGTGCAGGTTGTGGACATGTTCATCTTTGATTCAGCCTCAACTTTTGTATGTTTGTTTGTTTGTTTGTTTTTCTCTAGTCTGTTTTGAAATAAACAGCTGCTTGCGATTGTCTCACTGATAAGGAGAAAGGGCTTAAGAGAGAGGTAAATCATAGAATACTATTTAAGTCAAAAGTGAGCTGCAATTGCCCATCAATGAGCAAAAAAATAGGAGTGTTTATTTTGACCAGCGAGCTCTTCTTCCCTATCTCATGCCATATAGTATGTAAATCCTAATGTATTTGTTGCACTAAAACCGAAGAGATATCAGGAGTGTATTTAATGGAGGCTAAAGGTGAGGGTACTTTTGCCTCCACCCTTTGCTGACAGCATGGATTGAGTGCATGATTTAAACTCTGAGTGAGTGTGGATTTGACTGTAGGCAGACACATGACTCTGCATCTTCCTGTTCGCTGTGTAGTGAGTGAAGTCTCAGATGGATTCATAGAATCATAGAATATCCTGAGTCAGAAGGGACCCACAATGATCTTCAAGTCCAACTCCTGGCCCTGTGCAGGACATCCCAAGAATCCCACCATGTGCCTGAGAGTGTTGTCCAAATTCTACTCGAGCTCTTCAGGCTTGGTGCTGAGACCACTTCCTTGGGCCACCTGTTCCAGTGCCCAAACACGCTCTGGGTGAAGAACCTTTTCCAAATATTCAGCCTTAACCTGCCCTGAAACAACTTCAGGCCATTCCCTTGACTCCTGTCACTGGTCATCACAGAGAAGAGACCAGTGTCTGCCCCTCTTCTTCCCCTCATTCGAAAGGTGTGACTGCAGTGAGGTCTCCCCTCAGTCTCCTTCAGGCTGAACAAGCCAAACGACCTCAGCCCCTCCTTGCATTGATGCCCATTTTTTTGCTGAATTTGCCCTTAGACAACGTAAACCACCAGAGCTGGGAAGATTTTAAAACTTCTCTGGATATCCACACTGAGATCTTAAATTTGATCCATGATTCTGTAAGTTTGCTGGACAAAATGAATAGAAATGATGTGTTTGCCTAGCAGGGTGACATAGGGATTTGGGTATGTCTTGGGTTATATGGACCGCAGATCTTCAGTAACTGTCCAGTAAGTTGTTAGTCTTTCACCTGAACTCTAAAGCCCAGGGCATCTGGAGTGTGCTGATCTCCAGCACCTAGAGAAGCATCAGTTCTGAACTGACACGGATAGATACAGGCTGTGACACACGGTCCACTCTTTACAATATACAGAGACTGTTTCATGGGCCCAAAGGCTGCCTTGGACTCATTTCTACCAGGATTTGCTGAACGTTCATAGCCAGTTCTGAACAGCAGAATCCAGCTACATGATTAAATTATTTGCACAATGTGATTTGAAATAACTCATCTCACTGAATAACTTTTCAGGTTCTTGTTGGATTTTAATGTGTTTATTGTCTCTGTTTTGTTGTAGTGTCATTCATGGGTTGTTTCAATGGTGTTTCGTTCATTTTTCACACTTTTGTACTTTCTTGATTGCCATTCAGTTCAAGATTTGGTAGAAAAAATACTTGAGAGTTGGTGTAGGTCCAGGTCTCTCCAAGGACATTCCCTGAAAAATAATGAAATCATTATCATAAAGTAACTTTTCCAAATTATACATGATGGAGAAGCTTCCCATTAAGCTTAACCACTAGCAAACACAATATAATGAAAATATAGAGGCCTTAGTTTGTAACCAAGTGTATGTCAGCCCAGATTAATCTTAAGTTTCAAAAACATGTCAAGTAAGAATGCAGTTGAAAATGTGATCTAAGGGCAACATCTTTCCAAAGTAAATATTTTTCCCCATGCAAGTACTTCACTAAGATAAAGAAATAAACGAAATTAAACTTGACATTGAGAAGATCCCAAAACACTTGAACTGTTTCATGGGGAGGAAAAAAGTCTTCCCACAACTTCTGTCTAAAACCTGATTGATCAAAGAGCCCTATTCTGATCTCTCCCGATTGTACTGCTTAGCAGACTTTGAATGAAAGCAGGAGAAAAGGAAACATGACACCATGGGAGAAATGAAAAAAAACAAAAGGAAAAGCCTCTTGATACTCACTCAGTGTGTCATTTTGAAGGAATTATTTATCCATTTTAGTAAGCTATTCTACTTACCAGAATGAAAAGGTTTAATATGAACAAGAATGTTCTGAGGGCAAATTAATTTCAAGATAGATCCTCAGCAGGTGTAAATTAGTGTAATTTGATGCAATTCATAGCCTGACCTCAAGCTTCCCCAGATGAGCATCTGGTCTATTGCGTGCTGTGTGTTTTAACAGGCTAAGTATTATATTCAGCCTTTCTAAGGAGCTTTATTTTTCTGTGATTTTTCTGTTCTCAAATCATGCCTGGTAGCTTGTTAATAGTCCCAGAAACTTCAATTAATTTGTTACAAAGTCTCTTTTTATATTGCACTAAACTAAACTCCTTTAACCTTTCTCTATGACACATCTCCAAGGATATTGTTCTTGCTGCTCTGCTTCTTCTTAGCTCAAGGGCGATTACGTTCTTGCTGAGGTATTGCAGCAAAGCTGCAGAAACTGCTCTGGGTGAGGTAAACCCAGCGCTTTCATAGCAATAATGCCACCTCCTAAGAGCTGTACTACCCTCCCACAGCACACTGAGATGGCATTCTCTTCATTTTCTCTTTGGGAGCTGTATATTTCATGGCACATTTAAAGGACATTTTCAGCATTTTTCCATTTTATTTTCTTTTTTATTTGTGTTTGACCTCTTTTAGCAATTTTAATTCAAAAGACAGTTTCCTATCTAGCTTCATGATTAGACCTTCTTCCTCATTAACTTTTTGGATGTTATTTTACTATGATTAATTATTTGAATTCAATCGTATTCAGGAAAAGAGTAGCTAAGTGCTACGATATTTTGCATAGCAACAGGGAGCCCATGTCCCAAAAAGCATCCTGCAAAAGGAGGGAAGAGAATTAGGGCAGAAATTGAAGACGTCACTATCAAGACATGGCTGAACACCAGTCAAGTCAAAGTCTCACGCAGAGGCATTAAATCCCATATTCCACAGCAGGTCTGCACCTTATCTGGTAGCTGCTGAGTACAGAGCCCAGTGCTCTCTTCTCATCATAAAAGTAAATTATATTAAAAATATATAAATACCTTACCATCTAATAGATGTCAGGTAAATTTATCATGTTGGTAATCATGAACATTTGATTGGTTGTGCCAGTCAATCAGTGTTACATTTAAAAATATTCTTCTACATAATTTCTGGAATAATCTCCACAGGGAAAAACAAGGCGTCTCTCATTTCATATTCCCACTTCTCTATTTTGAACAGTTTAAGTAGCTGACTTGTTCTATAGGCATTTGACATGGATAGATAGACCATGTGATTCTCCTTTTAATCCAGTATTCCATTTTTTTTTAAACTTCATTTCTCTAAAAGGCTTTCCTTCATTCCATGAATTGTCATTTTACCATTCTCAAAGGATCCTACCTTTTCACAACTGTAAAAGTGACTAACCAGTTCTTCACCCAGCTCCTCAGTTATGTTGGCTGATGCTAATTATTTAATATTCTTGCTTTTCCCTTCATCCTCTCTCTCTAATTCCTTATAATCCTTCTTAAGACAATTCATCTTTCATTTCACTATTGTTTACTTTCCCTGCCATGAAACCACATTATTTTTCTTCAGCATCTTGCCATGTAAATATCACTATATTTTTTCTCTCTGATCAGTTTTTTTGTTTCTTTCACTTCCTCCCAGAGCAAGCCACATCCACAAAATTATTAGATTCTCGGAAATTTTTAAATGTTTTGGCTCAATCTTTTATATTCTTGTTTACATCTTGGTCTAATCACATTGGATTTTGCCTCATGCTGTCTTTCTGACAAATAGGACAATATTTATGAAACAAATGGATTATTTATATGACAATGACTTGTAACCAATATCTGGGGGTTTTTTGATATTCATTAGGTTTCATGATTTATCAAAACACTTCCTTGACAGCTGTCTCCTCTACAGGATAGAGAAAATGAATGCTTAATACGTGCTGTGATTATTTCCTTTTAGCATCCTTTACAGACTAATGAGGCCATTATGAAATGACTATTTATGAAATTATATGAAATAGGGATAGGTCAGGCATAAATTATTTTGAAAAGGGACAAGGTGTTTGGTCACAAGAATGATGCCTTAACTGCTAATGCAGTGACTATATCCATGACATCCCTCTTCCTGCATTAGCACAATAAAGAGGGATTTGATCAGCGGCATGGACAGCCTCTCCTATGAGGAAAGGTTGAGAGAACTGGGATTTTTCAGCCTGGAAAAGAGAAAGCCTTGGAGAGACCTAATTGTGGCCTTCCAGTACCTGAAGGGAGCCTACAGGAAAGATGGAGAGAGACTATTTGCACAGACAGAAAGAGAGTAGGTTTAGATTATATAGTAAGAAGAAATTCTTTACTTTGAGAGTGATGAGGCCCTCACACAGGTGGTCCAGAGAAGCTGTGGATGCCTCATTCCTGGAAGTGCTCAAGACCAGGCTGGATGGGGCTCTGAGCAACCTGATCTAATGGAATCTTTTCCTACCCCTGGCAGGGAGTTGGAACTAGATAATCTTTAAGGTCCCTTCCAAAGCAGGCCATTCCATGATTCTGTAATTCTGAGATAAACCTTGATTCCTCTTCAAGGAGCTTTAAGATCCAAGTATCAAAAATACAAGAATTTAAGCATGATCACTAAAGAAAAAGCATTATGGGAGGTAAATTAACTCAAGGTATTTGGAGATGTACTCATTTTAAGAACAATATTTATATATGGCCTCAAATGAGCTTTGCCTGAAGCATCCTGCAATAACCACTGCTGCTGTCATAGGGTCATTGTGACCATCAGCTGTTAATGACAAGCACAAACAGGTACAAGCCTGTCTTGTTCTTCTTTTCAGTGCAACACCCTGGAAGACTGCAATGACAGGGTCTCTTATATTGCTGTGCCTCCAGACCTCACAGAATGTGTGAGACTGTAATAATTTTGAGATCTGACCATAACAGGAAGAGTTTTCCTCACAGTCCTTAATAATCACAACCAATACCTGGAAAACACTGCCCTGCCCCAGGTGCTGAGGGTGCAAAAGGAACGGGGAGAGGACACAGCCAGGACAGCTGACCCCAAGTGACCCAAGGGATATCCCATTCCATTTGGCATATTCAACACAAAAACTGGTAGAAGACAGAGGAATGGGGTGGCATTCACACTTGTGGGGACTGTCCTCCTAAGTACCCATCACGCATGATGAAACCTTTCTTTCTTGGAGATGACAGATAATACATTAATTCCTTATGTTTCTTTGGCTCCACATGCACCTCTTTACCTATTAAAGCATCTTTATTTCAGCCCAGAGCTAGGTTGGAGTGCCTGATCCTGCATCAACAGGGGGAAATCTTCACAGTGTGGATAAATAGTGTGCAGGAGGGAATGAAACAGTGAGATTGGACTCTTCTCAGTGGTGTGCAGTGACAGATCAAGAGACAATGGGAACAAGATATCTGAACATAGAAAAACCTTTTTTTTTTTCTTTGTGGGTACTCAAACACTATAACAGTGGAATCTCTCACTGGAGATATTCAAGAACTGTCTGGATGCTCTGGGATGACCCTGTTTGAGCAAGGAGGTTGGACCAGATTCTGTAATTTTGTAATTCTGTAATGTTGTGAGTTGGTGTGGGTTTATTCCTGCAGAAATCTAATTTGAAATTTTAGCTGTTATCATTTAATTATCCACTTCCATTAGTGCAGAAGCTTTCTGAAATCTATCCCACATGCCTCCCCTCCCCATCAGGGACAAGTAGCTCGTTTGTCACTTTGTCTCTTGTTTTACCATAATTTTTTTCTAGCAGGGAGAGATTCTCTCTCAGAGAAATTATTGGCCTTTACAGATCAGCTGAAATTTAAGGCAATTCAACTTCTAGATTTTGTTTTAAGAAAAAGCAAAAGTCAGTTCTGCAAGCTGAATTAAAAATGTAAAAAACCATATTTTATAATTTGAAAACTTGTTTTCCTGCAAAATGTTCAGCCTGTTCTATTTATCAATACATTGAATGAAATGGCCAGAAAGGAGGAATTACTGTGAACACCTTTCCGTAAATCTTGTGTTTCTGTACCAAACTGAACAATGTGATATAAGTACACAGATAGCTGATAATTTAAAATATAACATTTCTGATATCACTGTTTTCTGGTTTTAGTTTTATCTTTTGGAGCTTTTAAAAATGCAGTCAAACTGCTGGCACTTTATAGAATGATTAACCAATCTTAAGAAAAATGTCATCATTGTTCCAAGGTGTTCTGGAATTAATGTTTAATGATTTTTTATCATTATCATGGGTGAAATATTTTTAGTCTTTTCCTTTCCATTTACATTAGTCTCATGCATCTGATGTTGAAATGTCTTGAGCTCTTAGTTAAAAAATCCAACAAAATTCAAACTGAATGAACATGAGCCTTGTAATTGCAAAAAAACCTAGAGATTCAGGAGGAAAAAACCAAAAAAGCTAGGGTGAAGAAAAAAAACCCCAATATAATTGCAAAAAAATGACATTTTTAATTAGGAGGTTTGAAAATAAAACAATCATTCCGACAGATAAATAATGAAGAAAAAGCAAAACAGAAAGATGATGGTGGTTAAAATCAAATTGTTATGTGACCTGGCCTTCTTTGATGCAAACCTATAGAGGTAAAATTGCAACAAAACTAAAAATAAAGTGTAAAGGTCCTCTGGCAAATGATTGCACATATGTATGCACATATATACATGTACTATAACCAGAAAGTTTAAAATAACATTCCAGAAATCAGCAAAAGTTTTGATGGAGAATTTATACACTGGCTTTAATGAGTATATGTTCAGTGAAAAAATAGAAATAGAGCTCCTGTTATCAGGAGCATCCTCTAATGAAGAACATGTACCTCTAGAGGTTTACTTTATGGGGAAAAAGTCCTTAGAGTCATAGAGGTTTTGGTTGGAAGCAACCTTATAGATCATCAGGTTAGTGTGATTTATTACACTGATTTATTTCTGCAGCTCTGCTTATTCCAGAATGAACTATTCCAGCGCTATGCAATAAAAACAAACAAACAAACAAACAAACAAACAAACACCCTCAAATTCCATTGTCACGAAATCTGTGTGTAATACAAACCTAATTGTTCGTGGTCATGAGCATGAACAGCTCTGTGGATTTGAGCAGGTTTTAAGTGTGACCACAGCCTTAGTGCTAACCACAGACTCTGGTTTGCTGCTGCTTGAGCCTCAGCTCTAATAGCTCTGCTACATTTTGAGGGCAGGCAGCTTAAAACAAGGCATACTGATTCTTCTCCCTCTCCACCTGCCCTATTTGCAATACGTAGGAGATCCTATGAAGAGCCTTTTGGCAGTCAGTAGTGCTGAGATGGGCTCCCTCATCATGTTTTTGGTAATGTATTTTTATTTGCACCTTAAGGGGAGTAATTTTCCAAACCATTGTTCGAAAACCATGATGGAGCTAAATGTTCTTTTTTTTTTTTAATCAGTTTGATGATGTTCCCTGTTCCATCATTGTATCAAAGAGCCTTTTTGTTTCCTGGGGAAGAAAGCAGCAGCTGAGCATGAATGAGCTGTCTCTGTGTGAATCCAAATGGGTGATCATCACACGGCTGCGATAAGCTGGCTGCTGGCAGCTGCTGGGTGATGTCACACACAGCCCTGGCTGACATCACGCAGCCAGCGCGGAGCAGTCGTGTTGCCAGGCAGCCCATTGCTATTCAAAGTCTTGTTCAGCCGACAGAAACACAATTGCTCATTGCCCTCCAGAAAGGCTATACTTTAAAAATGCCAGAGCTGCTGACTGAACAGCAGGTCTGACTTGAGGCTGAAGATGAAAAATAACCTCCCACCTGAATTCTGTGCTCACAAAGTTCGCCAAATTGCGGAGGCAAATAGTTTTGATTGCCAGCAAAGCTGCTTTACTAAATTCCTCTTCTAGTTCATTTTGGTCACTGGTGTCCCATAGGCCATTCTCCTGATGCAGTTCATGTGCACAGAGCTGGTTTGATCTGCCAGTCAGATCCTAGGTCAGCTCTATTTGAAAAGTGGTGAGCCACCTGAGACTGACCTGCTCTGGACCACTTCCATTCCCTCCCTCCATATCCCAGCACACCACATGAAAGTGTGGTATGCTGGGATGCTTTAGTGGCCACTGCTCCCACTGAGCTTGAAATGGTTAAGACTCACGCTTTGTTAATAAAAAGCTTTAATTTATGGACCAGGCTTCTTCAGGAGCTCAGGGCAGCCCATACAGCTATGGCCTCAATGCCAGGTGCAAGTGTCTGATCTTCCCAGGATTTTCACTCACCCCTCACAATTGTTCATGGCAGTGAAAGGCAGCCACAAGTCAGTCAAAGGTTTCCTAGGAGAAAAAAGAAAACAGTTATTCACCAGAATGAGGTATGGGTACAGGGCCTTCAACCTCCTCTACTCTGTGATTCCTTGATTCTGTGAGTCTGTGACAGAAGAATCTGTTTTGCAAGATCAGTGTAATGTCTCTTCCAATCCAGTAATTAGTCAACCAAAATGGGGTGAAACACATTACTTGTGTGAATGGGGTGAATAGCTTTGCACTGTGTTAGAAAAAACACTTTAACTATGTTAGAAAAAAGCCTCTCCTGAGTAAGTGTAGCAAAAGGTAATGTTGGACTGTGTCATTCAATCAGATTCTCTCCACTACTAGGATAAGTAACACAGTTCTTCTTTTTCTCCACAAAAATGTAAAAAAAATCCCCATTTTCTGCTCTGAGAAAATTCCCTGGAGATCTGCCATAAGGTCTCTGCAAAACGAAGATTTTACTTGCCCTGACTGTTTGAGCTTCTTAGGCTTGACACTCAACAGGAAGCTGAGGAATTTTCAGGGGGTTCCTGTATAATAACCATGGGTAGGATTCTGCTCCAGATTAAGACCTTAACTTCTGGTGTGAGTACGTTGCTATCTACACATGAACAAGGTGTTCGTCCTTCCACTGTAGACAGGGAAGACCCAGGACTCTCCTCTGTTGCAAATCACAGGCAACGGTGCCTATTTGAAGTTCTTTGTCGTACCCAGTTTGTTTATGTTGTGTTCTTAGGTAGCACATTCTTTTCTCAAATGAGAGACAGAGGCCAGGCAAGATGCAGAGCAGCTGAAGTGGCACCTGTGTTTGGACAGCTGAATCCAGCCCCACGTGTCCAGTAACTCAAAAATATCAGCCACCAGTAAGAATAGATGATCACACAGGAAAATAATAGCTTAAAGCACTGTAATCTGCAGCTTTCACTTCAGCAGAAGGCGTCAGCTCCCTTGATTATGAGGTAATCCAGGGACAGCTAAAAAACCCCACAGCGCAGAAAAGTTTTCTTTCTACTGCCCACTCCTAATCAGGAGCATCACAGTCACAGTTAAATACGCTCTGAACCTCATATTATGTTAATGTATTAATGACATGTAAATGTTTTCAGAATAAACTACACTCATGCAAATTTGTTGGCTCTGAACTTATTTTATTCTGACAGAGTAGTGTATTTGTTCTGAGCACAAAGCAAATTAACATTTTCAGAATTCATTAGTATGTGTGAACATCAGGCAAAGGTGACAAATCAGTTTGGTAGACTTCCATTATTTTAGGCCAAAAAGCCAGTCATTTGGGATACCTGATCCAAAGCATATTGCAGGCTGTGAGAGTTCTGCCAGTGACTAAAAGGGAATAAAAAGGTCAGATCCTTGGACATGGTAGCTCCTGCAGTCACAAAACACAGAATGAAGTTTGGACTCAAGCTCTGCTAATAGATATGTGGAATTATCAGGTGGAACAGGCTCAGCGGTATTAGGTCTTTTTAATTTCCCTTCATGTAACACTCACTGTAGGATCATTCCCTTCGGTATTACAAGCCTCTAGTGCTTTATTTTAATTGTTCAATAAATTTCAGAGATGCAGTAATTAACATGGTCGATTAAATATAATCAACTACTTACTTCTAACCAATTGAAAAAAAAAAAAAAAGAAACTTTAGTCAAGTGCATCATTAGTCAGTACTTGCTGCTAAGCTGCCATTTGCTAAATTTTTATCTTCTCTCTTCACAAATATTTGGTCTATGCGGACAAATCTTGATTTCTTCATGGTTCTGGGAGAACATATTGCTTTGTATAAACTTAAAAAGTAAAAAACCCCAATATTTGGTACCAAATACAAGACTTAAAGGATTTGGGGAATGAATCATCTAACACAATTTTATACTGGCAGGAAAAACCATTTGATTTGCTTTTGTGGTTGATGTACAGACACTGATACCTATTCGAAGTTCCTTTTGTGTGAAAAAATAAATAAGAAGAGGGCTAGAGGCAATAATACAAATCTTGCCAGAAATTTCTGTCACCCTGGGGAAAATATCTGCAATAATTGGAGGAGTCAGATCTTACCAAGTGGCCTTATGTGTTTAAAAACAATGAAAATACTCAGTCCTTGAGTAATGTTTGGGAGAAAATAAGCAAACCAAAATCAGAGAACTGAGTACCTTTGAGGTATTCTGAGCCAGCCAAAGAGCTCATGTACACAGCTCAGCAGTTCCTGAGTTACCAGTGATGTGAAAAAACACATCCAAAAGAAGCAATGCAATATATCTTGTGGAAATATCAACTCCTCTCCGAGTACTCCTGGACTCCAGGAGAGATGGTTTCTTTGGGATATGCTGTTCTGAGCCAAACTCACCTTCAGGTACGGAGTCAGGCCAGATGTCCCCATACCATTGTCCACAGCAAGGTACCAACAGGTCTAGAGTCAAACTACCTTACGGTGTTGTTAGTCTTAACTGATTTATATCCTTCCTCCAGCACAGCACCAAGCCTGACAGAGTTTTGGACAATGTCCGTAGTCACACGGTGTCATTCTTTGGGTGTCCTGTGCGGAGTTTGGTTTTGATGATCCTTGTGATCCCATCCAACTCAGGTTATTTTGTGGTTCTGTGATACCCTGTGAGATGGCTTGCACACAAAGATATGTAATCCATACTTTAATCCAAATGAATGAGTAATGCTATTAATTCTGGTAGGAAATCAGGCATATTTATAAGATTAATGATGAAAACTTATTGTCTCTTCTTACATCCTGTTTTTAGATAAATTTCAAGCTGTTTTGGGCACGTGCCTTCTTCTGTCAAGGTGGCATGTCCCACAAAGCAACATGCTTGTTTAAGCATGTCTTCCAATAGTTATGAGACTGATAAAAACAAGAGAAGAATGATGACAGGAATCATATCTCTGTCTCCCCCAACCCCTTCAGCTCCTCCAAGTCTTTACAAGTTGTAAGTTCTGCTTTTAAATGAAGTAAATATAGACAAAAAATACAAGATTGATGAAACCTTGCTTCAGCTGCTCAAGGAAGTCTTGGGCAAAGAGAAACTGGTCCTCATGGATGACTCCAATTACCCAGAAATTTGCTGGGAAAACAATGACTGTCATAAATCCTGCCAACAAGGCAAATTTGTCACAAAGGAGCGATTTAGATCACTTATAAAATAACTTTCAGAAGTAGTTTTAATGACGTTGTAAAAGTGTGACTTAACAAAGATTGATGACAAGGTTCACTCTATTGTTTGCTGCATGGATTAAACATACACAATTTTTCTAGAATCAAGCTAGAATGATTTATACAGAGATGAGAGGTGCAAATGGGTGAGGAAGAACCTCTTGCTGAGTCATGAAGTCCAGAAAGGACCCCCTGGCTTTCTAAAGTCCTCCTCAGGGGGAATCTAAGTGCGCTGGAATCAGACTTAGTCCTGGACTCGATCGATGGTTTATGTCTAGAGGATTATATATATGGAAAGTTTATAATAATTAATATTAAATGTCAGTTTAATTTGTATTAGTTCGGCATGCTATCAGTCACGTACTCAAGCAGCACAGATATGTGTTAAATCCATGAATTAATATCAAGGCAGTTTTAAATAAAAACTCTGAAAAATAGGTTGTGAGGACCCCACTTAATCTTCACAGGCTGTTTCACTTTCCAGATTTCTCTGTGTTGCACCACATTGCTTGTTAACATGGACTCAGCCCTTGGACAAAAGCAGACAATATACAGAAGATTCTTATCTTGCATTCTTTCCCTCTTGAAAGTCAATGGGCATTTTGCCATTTCATATCATGCTGCTTGATTTTATCAGTTCCAGGACTACTGTAAGGATATGCTGAACTCTCTAAATAGAAAATAGTTAAGACCTTATCTTACTAGATCAATACATATAAAGGACCAGATACTGTTCCATTTAATTCAATAAACACTTTACAATTGATTTCCATGCATACAAAACAGGCCTTCAGC
Source organism: Oriolus oriolus (assembly GCA_013400235.1). Lineage (NCBI taxonomy): Eukaryota > Metazoa > Chordata > Aves > Passeriformes > Corvidae > Oriolus > Oriolus oriolus. The sequence continues at coordinate 23,377 of VXBT01013161.1, forward strand.
ATGAGACTATTGTTGATTTCTCATTTAAATTTTAATGAATGATTAAAAATAGAGAAACTGAACTGAAAGAAAAGCAACTGAAAGTATAGTGTCCTGTTTCATGTAAAGAGTCAATTGAACTGGGTCACAGAGAATCTAGATAATCTGAACATTAAAAATGTATTAGTATTATTCTTTGTTAGAATATGACCATGAGATAAAGTTGTTTGTTGGGAGAATAAAAGCAGAACAGCAGAGGATTGCATTAAGGCTTCCTTTAGAAAAGTACTAAACCAACAGCTCTATTTTCAGTCCACGCTTAATCCTTTTGAGTTCAGTGCCTTAAATCTTTCCCTCAGTAAGGAACAAATTATGAATTGAGGCCTAACAGCCTCAATTCTGTGAATAGCTACAGCTTAGGTCAAAGCCCACAGCACACAGTACAACATTTTTGCAGAGGATTCAGCGCATTGTGGACAGGACAGATAGACCTAATCCACAAATTTTGTTTCCAGATGTGTTTCACTCCTTTAAACACAGAAACATAGGATGGAGTCAGATTTATTCCAAACTAGAATGTCTAGTATGTGGAATGGACTTGATGATCCTGATGGATCCCTTCCAACTCAGCATAATCTATGATTCTATAAAGTACACAAGCTATTAAAAAGAGATCATGATAATGATGGTGAAACGCACATCACACATCAGAATAAAAACACTGTCTGTGTAATATGCTGCAATGTTTAATAAAATAGGTCATTTGAGGATAGAAAAAGGAGATGAAGGGAAAATGAACAACTTAATGATTTTTTCATATTGCCTGTTGGACCCAAAGTGTTACCTGTTTTGTCACCTGTAAACCACAGTACTTTTCAGTGGCCAAGCTCACTGGCTGAAATTTACAACATTTGAAGAACTATAGCTGTTAAGAGACATATGCAAAAGTCAGGAGACTGCAGTATATTTGCTTTCATTTCTTGGCATCACGTGCAGTTGCCTGGTTGGTGCCTTGGGAAAGCTTCAGATACTTAATTTTTTAAGAGTAAACCCAAGAGCTTTGAAGGAACGCTTACCTCTTTTAGCACATAAGAGGGGATTTCTGGAGGGTGCTTAATTTGAAAGCATGGTTTTATAAGGTTAGGTGACCAACATGAGTGAGTAATGCATATAGCCATATATGAAGCAGCACAACAGGTTGTAAACACTATCCTGCAGAATTCCACAGAATAAACTGAACCATGTTATGGCAAACAGGGAGGAAAATGATCTGCCTATGCTGTTCAGTGGCTCCAGTGCTCATGAGCTGACAGGAAGTACTCAAGCAGCCATTGCTCAGTTTGCAAATGAAAGGTCTGATGTGGTGTTGAAGACATCCCCTGCCCTTTCACTGTGCACATGCCAGTAATACTTCATAGTGGTTTATTTTTAAACTACAAGTCTGGCAATGTTTAGTGTGATGTTGAAGGATAATCCATGTACTTCTATCCAAGCAAAAATTCTGTCTAAATTTCTTCAGGGCAGATGTCTCAGCTGTTGATATACACCTCTAATTGGCTAAGTCGTACTTTTGTGTTTTGTTGATTTATGCTTTGTACTGTTAGGACTATGTTAGCCAAATGTATCTCATAGGAGATCCTGATGCTAAGAATGAAGAATACTTTTTAAAAAAATGAGAATTAATCAAGTAATTTTGTATATGGCACAGACTTCTTCTAGAATATTCAAAAAAAGTATGTAGCCGTTAGGCAATTTTCTGTTCTGGAGGTGTTTTTTAATACTCTTTTGTAAAATCCCATGAAAACCATTTCTACACAATTCTGCAGGACATTCATTCAGTGACCAGTTTTCACCTATTCCAAAAGAACCAGAGATAGATTACTTGCTCTTGAAATTATGGAAAACTAAAGGGGGTGAATGTTGTCATAAAGAAACAATTCACGTTAATATGTTGGAAATCCCATCCACTTTCCACTGAAATGTATGTTAAAGACATAAACCCTCCAAAAGCATACAAATGTATGAAGAAGAATCTTTAGTATCGAACATCAGCTGAAAGAGTTGTCAAGACAATTTAAGTCCTCTTCAGTGACAGATGTAAGAGAAAAAACCCAACAAAACAAAAAACCCCCTCAAAACTCATTGAAATTAGGAAAAAAAAAGGCTGATGAAAAGACGTTAAAAAACCCAAACTAAAATATAAATTGATGTAATATAAGCAGGAGAGGAGGCATTAGTAGCTGAAGCAATGCCTCAGTGACAGACCCAAAAATGTGGTAGAGATGCTTTACACCTCTGAGGCCACCTTGCATGGTGAATAATGTTTCCACACAAAACATTTCATCAGGAGGAATAACAGATGGCCTCTTTCTTAGCCTGTCCAGAATACTGTAATTTGCTCGGTGAAAGGATGACTGAAGACATATTACTACCTGGCTCCTGGAGGTTGCTTCGGAGACAGCTGTTGCAGTTTTCCTAAGAGAGGAAAATGGGCCTGCTGGTGGATTGTCAATCATCTTGGGTAACAAGGTCACAAAGACAGAGAGTCAGGATTATACATTTTGCACCTCAATTTCAGCATGAGTAACCACTGTTCTGTTCCTTTTTGGAAGCACTGATGTTGCTCAGGGCAGATTTATCAGATATCTTGCCTGCCAGATCCTCTTCATCCATATATGACTCCTGGTGCCTCATGCATGCAGTGATACATGACGTACTACCCCCGGATGATGATAGATTCAAACAGAAGTGTTAAAATAGTTTTTCTTCCTTCCGTTGAGGACAGAGATCTACCTCTGTATTTAGTATTAATCAGATGGAGCATCTGTCAGGCAGTGGCTGCAGAAACTTAGGCTCTTAAACTCCATATATTGTGTAAAAAAATTCATGCAGGGAGGAGAAATAAAACAGTGAACACTTTTTCTGGCATTCATGTACACACAGGCCACTAGCATCATTCTTCCCATTTTTTTTCTGTTTTGTTTTTGTATTCAGGGCTCTTACTGGTGTCATCCACCTGGACTCGTGCAAAGCATTTGACCTTGTCCTGCACAGCAACCTTGTCTCTAAAGTGGAGACATGTGGACGTGATAGATGGACCACTCGGTGAATAAGGAATTGTCCAGACGGCCACACTCATGGAGTCGTGGTCAATGGCTCAGTGCCCAAGTGGAGACTAGTGACAAGTGCTGTTCCTTTGGAGTCAGAGCTGGGGCCAGCACTGTTTGACATCTTTGTCAGTGACATGGACAGTGGCATTGAGGGCACCCCAAGCAAGGTGTTTTTGGGGCACAGTAATGTTAATTCAGCAATAGAGGAAGGTGAAATAATTCCCCCTCTGACGTGGACTGTGACCCTAGCCATCTTCTGGGTGATTATTTCTGCCATTTAGTGAACAAGCAAGCTGAAGTCACTGACCTTTTAATCCAGATGTCTGCACTGCGTCTAAGTTATTCAGATTAGTCTTGGCAACAGAGATAAAAACATGAGAATACTGCTTGTCCGTATCTGCATTTGAAGGTAGGGAGAAAGGTTTCACAGTATTGCCTTCTTGACCTTGTTCCTCCACAAAGGAAGAGTTGGAACAGAGTTCCCAAAGATTTTAGTCACTTGAGATGTCGTTCAAGCATCAGGATTTCCAGGAATACATAGCCTTGACATGACATTTTTAGGAATGCTAATGAAAGTCCATGCATTTAACTTTATTGAGTTTTCTGGGTTGGTATCAGGATGACAAAAGTAAGATATTTCATTAAAAATAATTCTTCAGAAACAGCTATAAAGTTTACAACTTCAAAGCTACACAGAAGTTGCCCTATTCTAAGTTACAGCTAATTGACAGAATCGCAGAACCAAAGAACCACTGGCGTTGGAAGGGACTTCTGGAGATCAAGGATCCAAATGTCCTGCCCAAGTTAGGGTCTGCTAAAGCAGATTGTGCAGGACAGTGGCCTGATGAAAAATCTGCAGTGACTGGGCAACCTGTGACAGTGCTGTCACTCTCAAAGTCAAAAAGTGTATTCTTGTGCTCAGCTGGAACTTGATGTGGGGTTTGTTTGTTTTTTTTCTTTCATTAATTACCTTTTGTGGTATCACTTGGTTCCCCTTGGAAGTGTGTCTCCTTCGTCTTCATTTTCTTCATTCAAGTGTTTATATAGAGGGATAAAACCCTCCTGAGCCTTTCATTCTCCAAGCTGAACAGTCCCAGCTCTCTCAGCTTCTACTCATATGAAGGGTGTTCCAGTGCCTTAATCATCTAAACTCTAGGAGGCTTTGTTATTGGTTTTAGGGTTTGTTCCTTTGGGGTTTTGTTTTCTTTTCTAAGACATGCAATCAATCATGAACCACCATCAGTGGAAATTGATGGTTCCCTCTGATTCTGGGCAAGGCATGTATATATTTTTTTCCTGATTGAAACCAGAGGATTTGTTTATTTCATTGTTTTTCAAATTATTTTTTTTTCCTCTGAAAGTCTGACCAGTACAGTACAGAATGTCTCTGCTCACCTGTTTTTCTGACCTTCCCAGTTTTCTGGCAGTTTGCCTAGACAAAAGTTGTAGTTGTACTCAAAGAAACTATCACTTTTCAAGTTAATTTTCTTTCAGGTAAGACCTGATTGACTGCACAGATCTCAGGGAAAAGGTTCAGCTAGAACAACTTATTAGCTGAAGAGAGGGAACCTCCACCAGGAGAAGAAAACCTCCAAACACATCTTCAGTCACCTGTGATCATGTATATATATGCACAGTTCTTCACAGTGAGGGGTTTTTATTTATTCAGCCAGCTTTCTAGATGACCTTTACGTACTGAGAAAGTATCATTTTTCTGTGGAATGGAATTTCCATTTCTCTCCCCTTCCCACACCCCTTAACATTCATACTAAGTGTTCTCTGAATGGATTTTGAGTAAAAAACAAATATATTTAGAAGAATAGCCTTTCCACTATTAGCACTATATGTGATCATTCTGGAACAGGGATCTTCATTCAGGAAATCATCTTAGGCCTTGAATTACCGTATATGTATAGTAGGTTCTAATCATGTACAGTTTTGATAATATACCGATGCGTCTCCAGGAATAAATGTATTGAAAGAGATACAGAATTGTAACCTTTAATGCATGAGTGCTCATAGTACTGAATGCATGCATTAGGGGAAACTCAGATTAAGGTAATTATTTAATTAAATTAGTTAATTTAATGAGTAAATATTAATTATCATTCATTCATTTACTCTGAGAGTTACTTCATCTATGCAAAAACCATCTTAAAAGAAAAGTAATTCTTTGGAGAAAAAAAAGTAAATTATGCTTTTGCTAATAAAGTTTGCCATATTGTCTCAAGCTACACTAAATTGCAGCAAGAGGGTAAGCCCAAGAGTAAATATGATTTGTGGTTTATTTTATTAGTGTTCAAAGATTATCCTGTTAGGTGGAGAATATTTGCTATGGAAAATTGATCCTGTTAATTTATCTTTGTTTAGAAAACATTAGAGATGATGTTTAGATCATGTATTAACATTTTATCCATAATATGGAAGATCCAGATGCTCATGTTGTGCTTTTAACTGTGATTGCTTGCTCTTAAAACTTCTTCTTATGGATTTTTACATTTATGTAAAGTGACAATTAAACTTCAGTTATAAGTTCATTCTGGATTGTCTTTATTTTCTTTGTTTTAAATTAAAGTCTTTTTTTTCCCCCTGTAAAAAACTGTTAAGTTGCTTTCTTTATTTGCTCTGCCATCTGTGTCACTGCTCATTGGTCTCCTAATTTGCATTCTTTAGGGATGGAGCCTGAGCCCAGCTGAAGCCAGCGGCCATTTGGCAAATCACAGCGTGATCATGTAGCACAGGGGTACGAGGGGCATCTCTGTGGCATGAAGCTGTGTCAGGGCAGGTTTAGGATGGAAACAAGGTAAAAGTTCTTCCCCCAGAGGGTGGTTGGGCACTGGAACAGGCTTACCAGGAAAGTGGTCACAGCACCAGCCTGACAGAGTTCAAGAAGCATTTGGACAACATTCTCAGGCACATTGTGTGACTCTTGCAGCTGCCCTGTGCAGGGCCAGGAGCTGGACATGATGACCCTTGTGGGTCCCTTCCAACTCAGGATGTTCTATTGTTCTGTGATCTCCTACAGAAATGGGAATAAATACATGGATGAGTCAAGGTCAGTTGCATCAGCACCTACTTAAAATCCCAATAGCATGGTCTAAATTTTCTAGTCCAGCGCAACACAGCCTGTGATTACATTTCTTGTTTCAACCTCACTGTGATCAACTGCAAAATCCAAGTGGTGAACCACATGCTCAGATTGGCAGACCAACACCTCCGACAGCCACACATTAACAGTGCTACTCCTGGAATAAAACCTGGAGGAGTAAACTTGGCAATGTTCAAGAACATTAATTTCCCGAATAACTGTGCTCTTGAAAGGTAAGCACAGCTGGGGATCAGTTAAAAAAAATAAAATCAACAACATAAGCAGAAAAATGTTAAATGAGTGATGCAGAACAGCTTTCACTGGACAACTCCAAACCCTTCAGCTTGAACTCAACCACACAAATGAGTGATTGAGCTGAGGCCAAGAGAGCCTGTGGCAGACAGCAAGTCTGGGATGCTGAAGCAGGAACAGATGCAGAAGTTCTCTGTTCTCTCAAAATGTGATGTAGCTTGAGATGTTCCTGGTTCCTCAGGCTCTGCAAATGCTGTGTCATCTGTTTTGTGTGGCAAATGTCAACACAGGGTTCAAAACCTCTAATGAGATTGAAATAAGGAGCACCCAGGAAGAAGAAGATGGAAACATTTTCAACCCACAAGAAAGAGGTAATCTGACATTTTTCTTTTTTCACAGCTAAAATAGCTCTAGTTAAGAGTAGAAGCACATTGAAGATTGGATAACTCTGTAAGTGAATGGGAGGTATATTTTTAGTCACTGTACCATTAAAGGGACAGATTATCTCATGATTAAAGCTACTTGTTAAAGCTAATAACAAAAAATTGTCCAGTCTGTCCTCTGCTGTATCAAATCAACAAAACATTGTTTTGATTTCCTGCCATTTACTAGACCCTTCCAAATCCTACTTCAGTTGAAAGTGGATGTGAAAGTCCACCCTAGACCTGAAACTCCTCTTGAAGTGCAGGAGAGCCAGGGGGATTGTCTTTGAATATATTCCACCCTGACTTTCTGTGCTTGGAGCACTGCAGTCACATTGATGAGGCTAGTAAAAGAAAAAGAAAATTAGAGCTTATATAGACAAGGAAATAAAATTAAACAAATTGAATTCTTTATATATTTTTTCTGGCTCTAAGCACAATTTTTATGTCAAGAGAAAAAAAAATTCAATTTACCTTAGATATAGTTTTAGCTGTTCTGAGTGCTCAGAGTTTTTACTTAAAATGCTCAGTTCTGTTCATTTGTGCACAAATGCACTTGGGTTCATTTTAATTAAAAACAGCTTTAACAACTGGTTTATGCTGTTGCAAAAAAGAATTTGTTTTTTCCGTAGGATATTCATGTATTAAACTTGCTGTTTTATTAAAGTGAGTATATCAATCCAGAAACTACTTTTGTTCAATACTCTGAGACATTTTGGGGTCAGATCTTCCGATTGCTCAGGTTTCTAAATCCATTTTATTTTAAGGAAATGTTTGTGATAATTTCACAGAATAGAGAATTCAGCCAGTTTCCCATCTATTTAATAGACATAAATTTTTTAGACAAAAAAGTGTTATTTACATTGCTCCAGTAATCAAAGTTATAGTATTTGAGCACTAAGCCTCTCTCAAGTCTGAACATAAGCACTTCTTCAAAGCACTTCTCTTTATTTTTATTTGTTTTATGCAGAAGAAAAAATAGTGGAATGATGGATTTATTCAGAGCAAGATCATCCCAGTAACTGAAGCCAGTGATCCAAGAAACAAGAATGCTGACAGGGTGAAAGGAGAGAGAGACAGTCCTGCAAGAAAGACTGAGCTCCTGTTCTTCATGTTTCATCCCTCAGGATCTCATTACTTCCCACCTCTATCACCTTCATGTCAGCATGCAGCTCTGAGTCTTTCTCGTACCACAGTGCTGCTCCCCTCCACAGAACTGAGATGTTCCCCTCAGAAGCACTGTGGGTTTGCAGGGTTCAGAGCAGAACACAGAGGGAGTATCAGCTCTCTAGTGTGGCTGAAAGAAGCAGGATGACTAAAATCAGTGCTCTTGGTGCAAAGGAGAGTGGTAAAGGAGGGGTGAGGTAGAGGATAGAAACAATAGAACCCCTTATTTTGAGATAAATTTACACCCACTGACTTAACACACAAAGGACTGTATTATTTCCTAGAGACCCCTCTGCAAGTAGATATCCAGGGAATCCTATAGTATGTTTTATTTTGTCAAAGTTTGGTTGACACCACCTGATGTTTTTGAAGCAAATTAGGAAGAAATTCTTTGCTGTGAGTGTGGTGAGGCACTGGGTCAGGTTTCCCAGTGAAGCTGTGAATGCTCTGTCCCTTGAATTGTTCAAGGCCAGGTTGGATGGGGCTCTGAGCAACCTGGTCTAGTGAAATATGTTCCTGCCCATGGAGTGGGGGTTGGAATTAGACAATCTTTAAGATCCCTTTCAACCCAAACTATTCTATGTTTCTATGAACTCCTGCAAAGCCCTAAACCAATTCCTTCTCTCCTTAAAGAGTTGAGAAGAAGACATGCATTTTGAGGCTTCAACATCTCATGTTGAAAAGTCATGAAAAATCAACCCATCATGCCTGCGAGCATGGAGCTTTGTCTTACAGTCTTGAATCTTGAGATTCTGTGGCTATTAATAGAATACATGAAATTATCCTGAAGTTGATGCATATACCTGGTACAGAAGGTCTTCGGGTCACTAAAGATTTGCCAAGACCTTTAACAGGCCAAAATAAAATCTCTAAAGTAATAAAGTGCATAAAACATGATAGCAATCTCCTTGGCTCTTGAGACCAGCAAAAGTAGTTTCTATTGCAGGGCAATTTTCAGAACTGCTGTGTGGTTTCCACTCTCATTAGCCAGAAGTAGGGGAGAAAGTGTGAAACCATAAACCATATAGGAGCAAGTCTTTTTCACTTATTTCTGTTGCTGCCATTCTCTTCAGTGCTATTAAAATATCACATATGAAATTATGTTCCTCTGATTTAACACCAAATTTCTTCCAGGCATGTTTTTGGTGAGAGAAGCAGTTGGGTAGGAAAGGTGTTTGCTCCCTTCATGATCAGTGCAGCACTGATTATGTGTGTGGGTGACATACTTAATATCATTTTGATTTTCTGATTAATCTTATAAAGCCAAAATAATCCTTGTGATGTTATCATGGTGATTCCAGATTCGCAACTAATTAAATTAAGACAGTGTGACTGTTATATTGAATGCATAGGGACAATTCTCTTGAAATAAATTAGCTGAGCTTTCAATTTGTTGAAGCTTAATCAAAATTAACAAATTCCAAGGCTTACATCATCCTAACAATCTTGATCAGTCAAATTTTTTCACTCATTGTTTCAGAAAGGGTGGGTTAGGTATGGGATTTCTTCCCCTAGAAGGCTGTGTTACCAGTGCTTCCGAAAAGAAAGGATTTTTCTAGGGCTGCTTTGTCCTTCCTTAGTTCTGCATCACAGCAGAGGACTGTTACTTTTTTTTCTGTTCTCAAAAAACATCTTACAGTTCTAAGATGATATGCTCATGGCATATCTGAGCTGAGTGTTGACTTCGAAGCTTCTGCCAGAAGATGTTTAATAATACTGTCGCTCCCAGAGAATCAAGATCTGTTAGAACTTGCCCTGGCAAGTTCTGACAAGGTGCAAAATATTGGACAGGTGTGAATTTACCATCTGCACTTCTCCTACAACACTGAGCCAGTGTCTGTAGGAATTAACTAAAGAAAAAGCCTTGGGAGGGAAAATCACAGTGTACCCTGCTCTTGGAGCTATTTCCTTGTTGGGTAGCAAAGAAGTCACAGAGCACTGGTAGAAGACTGAGTATCTTTGTTTCCCTGTCTTTGCAAAGCCCATATAACAAATAAAATCTTGAGGTTTATACAATCTTCAGTGTAGCCATTTGATAATACAAGGCCACATAACCATGTGTTGTCCTAGAAGACAGCAGATGAACTTCCTCATTTTGGCATTGCCAGCTTCCAGAGTAGTGCCAGTTAAACCTGAACCAACTATGTCATAGTGGAAAGGAACTTCTAAAAACTAATCTATTCTTGACTAGGGGGATTTTTGGCTAGAAAAATGGTCTAAATATTTGTTTCCTCCTCTTTGCTAATAACTCACCTTAGTAATGAGCTACAGCCAAATTCCTTGAGCTGCCTTATTTTAAAAGTTGGTATTCTTAAAAAATAAATTAAAATTGTTTGGCCTCAGGAGTATAATACAGAGCAGCTAATTTAGGCACATGCAGTCAGGAACTATATACTCAATAATGCCAAATACTCATTTAACATTATAAATGATAATAGCTAATTCTGAATTGTGAATCTAAGTGAAAAGTTTAATATCACTGAAAGTTTTCCTTTGTGATAGGGAACAGGAATGATTTGGCAGACAGGAAAGGATCTCACCAAACAATTAATTCAGGAGAGTTACATGTCTGTTCACTGGAAATTGAGAGCTTCATGTCTTTCCCTGGCAGGGGCTGCTTTCCAAGAGAGGTAAATATGACATTCTTTTACACTAGAGTAGAAAATCAGTGGCCCAGGAATAGGAAACGAATCCTAAATATCTGTCGCTGTTTTAGCAGGGATTCAGAAATGCAACAACATGGAAGTTTAGCGAGAGAATGAATTATTTATTAATTTACAATACCATTTATATATCCTAGTCCCATAAACCCATTTGACAGTGTCCACACTTGTCCTGGGGTGATTGGCTAAAGCCCTAGACACCCACTTCAGATTATTTGTCCAACATACTAAAAACAGAACTTACCGAAAACCACCAGATATGAAAGTTATTTACAAAACCTATCTTACTGTTTTCATAACTTGCGTGGTAAAGGAAAAATTCTCACAGAATTAATGCAAGAAGCTGAGAAATTCTTCTGCTAGCAGCATTCCAGTATCCACAAATATCAGCAAATCCTGAAAAATTAAGCAGTCCTGAACATCAGGAAATTTTTAATGTAAAGCTCTTCTAAGTTGCTTTACACTTTCCTGGTCATAAAATATTTTAAAATTGGAGAAGGTGAGAACGGGAGAGCATTTTCTATTATTAATGATGAAACTAAACTCTCGCACAAGTACTTATTTAGAGCCTATGACCAAGGATTTGAAAGAATTTTATCCCATCCTCTTCCTTGGAGACTGGTCCTGATTATTTGGATATTCTTAGTCTCATCTTTACTTTTGTGAGTAATTCACTGTCCCACAAAAAACCCACAATTACAGGATAATTTAGGGTGGAAGGGTCCTTCAAGATGTCATCTGGCTTGCCTCTCCACTCAGAACAGATAAATTCCACTGTGTATCTGGCTGCCTGGGTGCTGTCCAGTAGTGTTTGAGACACCTCCAGTGATGGGTATTCTAAAGCAGCTGTTGTAAACCTGTTCCTGTGTTTGTCCTTTGGCAGTAATCACGTTGACTGAAGAGGTACATGGACAATTAATGCCATTAACTCTCCTAAGGATTCTCTGTGGGAAGGTGACATCTTGATAAATTGATGGTCACAATATTTTGCAAAATGAGCAGATCATGCCAAGAGAAAAAAAAAAAAAAAACCCAGCTAGATTTTAGATAAATAAATAAATAAATAAATAAACTCCAAACCAACCAACCAACCAACCAACCGACCGACCAAAAAAAGCTCACAAAAATACTGATGGGTTAAATGATACGGGATTTTTCTTAATGGCCTTTGGCAGTAGCTTTTCCTGTCTCTGACCAGTTCTCCTCTCACTTTCTGTCCCAGGAGAGGCAGTGAGTTATTTCCAGATGTATTAACTCTTAGAAATATATCAGATTTTAGCAAAACCTCAGCTTTGAGGTCCTTTTTTCCTGTTGCATTTACTTGTAAGGTTATTGTGATAGAAAAGGAAATGCCAAACCCCTTGCAGGTAGGTAAACCACCAGATTCAGAGTCATGGTGCATCTGTGACAGAGAAGCATCTGACCCCAGCTCTGTGCCCACAAATGACAGTTCTTCAAACATTTGCCCTGTTTATGGGTCACATGGGAAGTTTTCCATGTCAAGGAATCACAGTGCCACACATAATACCTGCAGGAGAAAAAGGTCAGGGTTAGAAACAGGGGTTTAGTATAACAAGCATCACAGAACTTTGTGACTTTTAAAGCAAGACCCTCATGAAGAAAAGATTATGTTCCCCAGGAGCTCCTCGATGCCAGCTGTGGCATTAAAGAGAGTTGTTAGCTGTTGTGTGCAAACTGAACTTTTCCCTAGGTCAGGCTCTTCTCTGCAGTGCCCAGTGACACCAAAAAGGGTGAATGGACACAAACTGAAACACAGGAAGTGCCATCTGGATATGGGGAAAATCTTCTCTGCTGTGAGGCTGACAGAGCACTGCAACAGGTACTGCCAGAGAGGCTGTGGAGCCTCCTTCTCCGGGGATATTGAAAACCCCCCTGGGTGTGACCCTGTGCCACCTGCTCTGCATGGACCTGCTCTGGCAGTGTGTCTCGATGGTCCCACAGGTCCCTTCCAAACACAGCCATTCTGTGATGCTGTGAAAATAGTTTCCATTTCTACAAAAATAATGGGATTTTCTCTAAAGATCACCTGTATTCCACCTTCTTGTGCAGGTTTTTTCATTTATATCACAGCATAATCCCACTCTATCAAACACTAAAAGAAATTTATCAGCTCCATGTTAAGACTGCAGAAAGATTTTGAATAATTTGTGAACCAAAAATTTTCTGTTTCTCTTTGTAACAATTAAATTGATGTTCAGTTTTAACAGGCCATTTTGTAAACAGCTTAACCATCCCACTTTAAAAATAAAAAAATACAAATACAAATACATTGTGGCTTTATGAGTTATTTTAAGAAAATACTGAATAAGTCTTTTTTCTCATTGAAAACATAGATAAAATAGTTTCAATAAAATATCAAGTTATATCTCTTTAACTTATATCTGACAGATAAAATGTGTAAACCATAATGTCTTCTTCAGGTTACATGCAATGTTTTCTTATTTTCTTAAAACATAAATACACCCTGCAGTATTTTCTTCAATGATGGCTTCATGTAGGAAGATGGCTTTAATTTCACTTGTGACATGGAGAGTGAAAAAACATCCATTAGCTGGAGACACGAATTTAGCCAATTTTTGAATGTGTTTGATTTTTTTTTAATGTGCTGCACATGTCCCCATTGGTTTCTGGTAAGAAATTAAGGCATAGATGGGGAATTTACTTACCTGGATATTTTCCAATAACTGCTCTTCCAGTTGAACTATTTCGATGATTAGCTGACAAAAGTCATCCAGCTGAATCTCACTGGTTTGAATTCCTGTTGCCTTGAAGCTGTGGAAAATAAAAAGGAATTTTCTCTCGCATCGCACTGAGGCTACACATAAATGTCTTCAAGGGATCTTTGCATTTTTATTCCATTTACACTAATGCAAACCAAAAAAATAAAAACAACTAATATTGAGGTGTGCTTAATCAGTTATTGTGAATTATTATTTTCTTTGACAGCAGTTAAACACTGCCCTCATCTTTAGGTTTCAATAATAACTCACACAGGAAAGTAGTGTAGAGCCTGATTTATGTACAGGGTAGTGACATCTTTTGAAGCTTAAAAATGTTACCAGGTTGATCAGTAGCATGAAGGACACTGAGGAGAGGCCCCTGGAGAAACTTTACATGGTTTATGTGTCTCAGATATTGAAAAACCTGATACAGTACTGGACTGAAAGAGAATCTGTAACTCAGAGCCTGTGGGGTGGAGCCTGCATTGCCCAGCCTTAACTACTGGAATTCAGGCATCCAGTTTAAGATACTCACTCAGGCTGCTTTGAAGAGGAACTGTTACTATCAGGAGCTACTAATCAAAACCTATGATATCCAAGATAATTAGGACAAATTACCCTCCAGAGGGGACTATTTCTCCACACAAGCATTAGAAGGACTGTGAAGACTAGCTTAGACTAGATGTTTAAATTCTGGAAATGTTATCTTATGTCAGATAAATCCTAATGTAAATCTAAAATGAAAAAGAACCAAAAAACCAAAACCAAAACAAACAAAACCCCACTCCAAAATACAAAAAAAACCAAACCAAAATAAAACTAAAAAACAACAACTAACAAGTAAATGACAACCACAACCAAAACACCTCACCCCAAAACCTGGAGTTTGAACATATTGGACACATCAGTATTCCTAAAATAGTTTCTTTGATTTTAGACCAGGTGGTACAAATTATATTCTTCCAGAAATAACAGAATATATGGTCGATTTTGATTTTCTGCAATGAAGAGAATAGTTCAACTGTTAACCTAAGTTCATTCATTCATCACCAGAAAATCTATCTGATTTTAAAGGGGAGCAGTGTACACTGATTTAGAGAAGCCTGTGAATATAAGACCAGGTGGCGTAAGAAAGGGTTATTAACTGTTGATGAGGGTGTATTCCTTTGTACCTCCTGAAGACAAAAAGGTGTTCTGGGCATCTAAGCTGAATATTGATTGAATTAATAATTACTTATAGATATTTTTATTATTAAGTTGTGGGTAGGGGAGTGAGAAATGCAAACACCTCCTCCCCACCATAAAAAAATTACCCAAACCACAGCAAAAAACACCCAAGAGCTTCAGAAAGTCTGTGTCTGACCTCTCAGGATCAATTTTAAAGCATGTAATAAGTTAAGTAATTGGGCATTCTTTCCTATCCTACAGAAAAATGCCCCTTGATGCAATTAAACGCCTCAAGATTCAGAAACCCAAACCTACCAGTCTCTTCAGCTTGTGACAGCCAGTCATGTGTGAGAAAGGTCAGTCATGTAAAAGAAATTAAATGAGTTCTGCAAGGATTTAACTGGAATTGATGCAAAGCTCTCCAAACAGGAAAGGTGATGAAAAGTTCAATCAAAGTCAGATGTAAGAAAAGATGCTCATTACTATCCACATCTCTCAGTCACAAACACCGTGCTCATCTGTATGGCAGGACTGTATACTTAATGATGTGATCAAAAGTGATATTCATGAGAGAACAATGTGCTCCATCCCACCCCTGCACTACGTATTGCATATCCCGGCAGTATTCCTTGAAAGAATAAGAAAATTTTCATATCTTCAGGAGGATTTTCTTAAAGGATAAAATAAATTTATATGAAGTCAAATAAATAGTGGGTTACATGCTGGATATAATGCAGTTACTATTATTTCAGTGTTCAAAATAAAACAAAACACACTTGAGGACCTTTCTGAAGCTTAGTTAACATCAAAGAAAACTTTTAACATTAGAAAGCAGAGTTAAAACTAGGAATATTAATGGCCACTCACTGATTTGAAGAGGAGTTTCAATAGCATTGCATTCTTGTATACGTACTGCATACAATAAAGCCTCACATTTGAAGTGCTCAGAAATGAAGATAGCCAAGTTCATCCACCTAATTACAAAAGAGATGTCTTTTAGCAAATTTTAGCAAATTTAGGAGTGAAAATCTAGGAGTTCTTCCTATACTGTTTTAATATTTTTAAACAATACTCATTTCTGGATCAATTACTTATTAAACCAATAGGCTGATTTACTATTCTCTGCTCTGAATTTTTTCACTTTGTAGACACAGCTAGCTGAATCAGAACACACAGAAGTGCAGCTTTTCAAAGCAGGGAAGACAGGTCACACTGGCTGGTGAATGACTTGCCAGCATTAAGAATTTAATTTCAACATCTCTGGTCAAGATACCTGCATTGCTGTAGTAAGTGAAGGACAGGCACAGCTGTAGCAGCAGCTCAGATGACAACTGGAAGAGCACTAAGGGGATGAGTAATGAAGTCTTCACTTTCCAGCTAAAGAGATGAGCAGAGCTCCCCCAGAGCTGCAAGAAGAGAGACTGGTGACCCAAGAATGCCAATCTATGTTACACCCACTGCATTGCTAAAGAAACCTGCTCCTACTGATCAAGGGCCTCAGCTTAAGAGAGTCAGTTTACCCAGAGAAGGGCTGACCCACTATCATGGACTATACACAAAAAAAAATCCAACAACCCCCGCAAGACCATACAGAATCCTCATCTCAATTTTGGCATTTTATTAAATTCAATAGTTTTACTTGTGAAGAGTAAAATAAAAAGCACTTCCCAGGATCCAAAAACTACTGAAGTCTAGAGCTGATACTGTCGTTTCTCAGAAGATGATAATTTTCTAAAGGCTGAGGGATCCGACAATATAGAAGCATTCTTCTTGTGTGCTATTTAATGTAATTCTTGAATTTTTTTACCCCATTTTTACCCTTTTTTCATCTGTGCACGGATGGTTTCATAAGATACTTCTCTCCCCCTGTGAGGGATAATGACAGAAGAAACAGCCTCTAGGAACCAGATCCGGAATTATTCACAAATGATGGGTGCTGTTGACCCAGGTATGAACACAAAGGTCAGGAACAACTCCTCCTGTCCTAGTGACACAGACATGAAGCTGAGTACAGAACCCATCTCAGATTTGTTTAGATGATGCTGAAGTAAGTGAAAAAATAATCTAATTATTAATTTCAATAGGTTTATTTCTTCTTCTGCATTTTCTTTTTTATTATTGTTACTTGCTTTAAGATTCTGCTTGATTTCCTCTCAGCACCTCTACCTACAGCTTGATTGGAAGACAAGAACATGTAATTATTTGATCACTTTTCATTTCAGCTGATTAAATGAAAAAGGAAGTCTTTGCTTGGGTCAAAGGCTATTACAATGCATAATTAATTGTCCAATATCGTCATAATCAACAGCTTTCCAGTTTCAGCTTCTTTACGTCTACCAAGGGAAAGGCAGTGTTAAATAAAGATACTTAATCAACGGTGCATGATTTGCCAGGAATGGATTTCTCTAAGGGTGCATTCAAGCAGTTATTAGGATGGGTGCTGGAGTGAAACCACCCTCCTCTAAGCAAGCTGGATTACATTGGTTTGCAGGGAATGAACTTACATCTTACTGAACAAAACATTTCAGTCACAAGTTCCATCTCCATCTGCTTAATGAATTGAAGTGTCACGAAAATTTGAAGAGGCAGCCCAGGAAAACAGAAATGTAATTTAATGCAACAAGAATCATTTGCTGGCCAACTGTACAGTATTGATGGGATTCCAGACAAAGCATTTAGATTATGGCTGTTGTTACAGGAAAAAGCATTTAACTTGTCCAGCAAGTCATATGTTTAAAAGATGATTTTCTAAAAAATATCAAAGGAAACAAAGCTTTTCACAGGCTTCTAGATGACCCAACTGGTAAAACAGTAAATGTAATTACTTTAAGAAATGGAACTGAAAGGCATCTCTGTATCTTTAATGCAGTCAGGAAAACATATCCTGCATAACTTTCTCAAAAATTACCTAAAATCTGAGGCTGTCTGATAAAGATGTACAAGATGGCTAAGCTCTTCTATCAGTTCCTGTCATTTATCTCATTGTCTCTGTACTTTTGGATGCAAAAACTCAATTTACTGCATCTAGGACATCCCCAGACGCCATTAAGTGGACACCCACTCTGTTTTCCTCTTCTCGATTTCCCTGGCACAGATCATATTTTATATGCAACACACACAACCTGGCTGGTGACGTACCTCCTCTCACTTTTTCTCTTCTTTCCCTCTTCAGAGTACTATTTAGTGTGTAAGTGTTTATGCATTGTCTTTTACCTGTGCATTCGCTGAATTTTGCCGCACTCGCAAGATTCACCTGCAGGAATGCAGAACAGGAAAAAATGTGTCTCGAAACAGAAATCTGATGGAAGTGGGTTATGTACGTGGTCATCCAGCACGTCCCCTGGCACAGCTTTGGCCCGTGACAATGAACTTGCACTCCCAATGCCCTGACCTTCTTCCCAGGGCAGCACAAGTCAACACAACACAAACTTGCACAAGGTACATGTTTGCTACCAAGGTGCATGGACAAGACCATGTGCTTTAAGTAGAATGAATTTCCCTTTGGCAATAAAAACTATGCCGCAGCATTTGCCCTCTGTGCACAGACTGCTTTTATTTGCTAACACACAAGTAAAGAAATAGAAGTTTCCAGGGACCTTTGGATATAGCCATAAATAGTATGATGTGGTGTGTCTGTGAAGATGACATTTTAAATAATTATCACATGCTGCAATCTCTCCCTTTCTTCCTTTACC
Source organism: Oriolus oriolus (assembly GCA_013400235.1). NCBI lineage: Eukaryota > Metazoa > Chordata > Aves > Passeriformes > Corvidae > Oriolus > Oriolus oriolus. Next base: position 41,661 of record VXBT01013161.1, read on the forward strand.
TCCTTTATCACTACAAAGATAAGCAAGTTTATTCAGATGCTTAATTGCCAGGGAGGGAATTCTCTACCTAAATGTGCAAAAAGCAGTGTAAGATGTAGGCACAAGTGATGCTTTGCCACAAAAGACAAGGCCTCAAAGGTTAAGAATTTGTGGAGAGAAAAAGAAAAATTAAAAAAAAAAAACCAATGAAAAAGGTGATGGAGACCAACATCATTCTGGTTCTTTCATGACAAGGTAATTTAAATATGCAGCTGCAGTTGGACTAGAGTGTGCTGTTTTCTGGGTAAAAAAACAGGCCCAGAGAGTGCTGATGAATCACAGAATCACAGATTATGCTGAATTGGAGGCCAGTCACAAGCGGTGTTCCCCAGGACTCAGTTTTGGGGACAGTTCTCTTTAATATCTTCATCAGTGATCTGGATGAGGGGATTGAGGGCACACTCAGGAAGTTTGAAGACAACACCAGGCTGGGCAGGAGTGAAACTGAAAGGATTGTCAAGTACTGGAAGAGCTGCCCAGGGAAGCGGCTGATCACCATCCCTGGAGATTACAGAACCACAAAATCCTATTTAAAAGATGTGTAGATATGGTGCTTAGGAACATGGTTTAGTACTAGTCTTGTCAGTGCTGGATTTATAATTGGACTGGATGATCTTAAGGGTCTTTCCCAACCTAAATACTTCTATGATCCTAGATGATATTTGTACGTCACTTCCAGGTAAAATATACCGTTATTCTAGGCTAGTCTAGTCAAGTCTAAATATGGTCATTTGGATCTTAACAATAACATAATTTGAGGAGCATCTGAAAGCGTGCCAGTAATTTAGAAGGTATTTAGAAAACATTCAAAACTTCGCACTCTTTAGAGAGAGAACTAGGATCTTTACCCGAGTGGTCTCCACGCATATCATGATCTTTCTATTTTCATCTACTGATTTCATTGGACCTGCTTTCTTACCTCTAAGGCCTCTTGACCTCTGTAAAACTTTTTCCTGAACTTGGACCTTCAGCTCAAAAGGCTGAGGTAATTTTCTGTGTGCATCCATGGCTATACCTCTGGAGAAGCAGTGATATGAAATCTCTTGGCTAATCCAGTTCACAATGTGTCAGGTTAACTGAGGTCTGAATCTATCATGTTCTCCCTCAATCTATGTACCACCTTCCTTATTCAAACTGGGACAGCATTTAAGCAACATTTGCATGAATTTCCAGCGCAATCAGAACATAAGCAACTGAATTAACTGTAATAACACTTAATTATGTGCTTAAAATGATAAGCATGCCTCAATGCTGCTGTAGCTGAAGACAGTCTGGAGCTCAGACATCAGCGTCTGCCTCTGCCATTCAGTCTGTCTGCTTCAGTTTACTCATTTATAAGAGAGAACCTTTGCCTATATGACAGACAGGCTTACTAAATTAATTTTTTAAGCTGCCAGGGGATTCTTGGATGAAAATCATTATAATACAAAACCAGAAAAATTCTTTTTATGTAATCCTTTGGTTTTCAAATGAACGCTGAAAGAACATTCCAAGTTCAGATAAAAGCTGAATGAGTATAATTGTAAATGGCCAAAAAGCAGAGTACTACAGAACAATTTCTTTAGTGTGCTAATACCTAACAAAACTTCTGAAATCTTTCAATTAACTCTTTCTCATAGACAATGCCTGAAGCTACATGTAATGAGCAACATTATTATTCTGTGATGAATACAGTTTAAATTCCAGTAGTTTAGTTCCTGTTTAGATATCTGGAGAAAGATTCAGGGGAGGTTGGTTTGTTTGATTGTTTGTTTGTGGTAAAATCCATTAGAACTCTCAAGATTTTAAAATCCCTGTCTTCACCCCCCTAATACAAATTTTATTTTAATTAAAAAGTTTTCTGCTTTTTAGGATTGAATTTATAAAAAAAACCCAAAAACAAAATAACAAAAAACTCCCCAAAAACCCCAAAAACTCCAAAACAAAACAAAAAAACCCCAAACAAAAAAACCCCAAACAAAACCAAACCAAAAAAGCCACCTGTATATAAACTGGTGGATTTACACCATAAGAATTACAAATCCTTTATAGATTTTGTTAAAGCTGTTTTCTTCTTGGACTGGCAGTAACAACATTGGGATTTCTGTTTGCAGGTGAAAGACATTTCACAAATACTAATTTGCCAGTACAGTCAGAGTGAAATCTTGGATTTGCTCCTGTTTTATCACAGAATACGACTCTGAGTGGGTCTTCTTTCTGAAGAAAGAAATTAATCTCTCCATGTCAAATACCATAATAGCTGTTATATACCTTTTATCATTTAGAGAAATTAAGGACTCTTACCTACTCTTCATTCTTATTTATGAAGTAAATACAATTTCTCAGTGGTGTACAGTAACTTAACAGGAGCTTATGGATGTTTACATAAACTTCTGCAGGGTGGAAATTTTTTCCTTAGCGCCATTTCATTTATTACTTTAACATTCTGTGTTTCTGTAAAATTTCCTACTTCAAATCAGCAGGTTCTTGCCCATGTCTACTTTTTGTGCCCATTAAAAAAAACCCAAAAAACAACCCAGACCTTTATTTTCACTGGAAAAAATGCACACTGCATGGAAATACATTCAGAATGTACATTGACAGCATTAAATGTTTAAGCCTCAAGCTTCCACAATTTCACCTCGAATATGTCACACCTCTAATCAAGGCAATTCAAATATCTGACTGTAACACAGGATAATTTTTGGTTGAACTAAATACACCTAACAGTATTAGCAATGGCCTTATAAAGTGACTCACTGCCCCGGTGAGGATTTCTTCCTCATTTGAAAAACTAAATTGATAATAGTACTCATCTTTTTCTTTTTTTCTTTTTATTCTCTTACCTGTTTGTTTTCTGGCAAACAAGTTCATGTAAGCAAAACTTTGCAAATAGTTAAGGCAGTGATTAAGACATATCATATTTAATACCTCCATGTTAATGCCTAAGTAGAATTCTCTGTCACACATATTTTCAGCTATCTTTAAGAGATTAGCCAAAATAATCAGTACCTAGAGAAGTTCACAAGGAAGAAAGATTTGAAAACACTGTGAGATTCATTAAATTCCTTTAAATTCTGGTTTTGTTTTCTGTTGGGTTTGTTTGGTTTGTTTTCTTTTGGGGTTTTTTTCTGGTTGATTGGTTTCTTGGTGGGCTTTTTTTATAAAGGAATAGGAAAGCTTTCTTTCCTGTTTCTCTTTTATAATTTTTTGCAGGTTTTGAGGCAAATAAAATAAGCTGCTTAAAATTGTACAGATAACACTGCTATGGGGCGCCATCTTCCAGAACGACAGTGTAGAAGAAATGGACATGTAAGACTTTCAAATTTCTGCCACTTGCTGCTTAATAGGAATGATGGCCCAAGGCTGTGCTCTTGCTCCTCTACATGACAGATCTCTGAAATGGTTTAGATGACCCAACCCTTTGAAGTTACTCTTTATCCACATGAAGGTAGTCTGGCACAATTAGGACTGATGAAGTTCTAAATGTCTAAAATGCATTGCAAACACTCAAAGGCTTGTTGTGATGACTGCCATTCCTTGCAATAGAGCATGTTCTCCTCCCATAATCCATTTTGTAACTATTGGTAAAATCCCAGAACAGCAATGTTTAGTGTGCCACCTGAATAATTGTTCTGTGTGCATGAAGAACCTCTGTTCTTAATGCTATGGTGTCATGGGGAAATATAAATTTAATCTGAATGAGGCCTGATCACATAATCACATATTTTTAAAATTAGTCAATGTGTATGAATGGTGTTTATACCAAGTTTAAAACAGTTTGCTGACTTCCTAAAATTATAGGTAGATATTAATAATTCATGAAACTCCTGTTTTATTATATCATATCCAGATCACTGGAGTGGGTTTAACTTATTTGTCTTTCTGCATCTATAAGGCAATGCTGGGACTAGAGCTAGGTAATTCAGGCTTCCTTTAAAGCCAAAGAAGAGGAATAAATATCTCAAGGCCACAATTAATCTGATTTATTATAGAAGTCTAGTTTAGCATGAGATTGACTGCACCAGTCATGCCTGTTTCTCTTGACTATAAAGGAGAACCCAGGACTCAGTTAGATCTAGTTATCTATAAGGTTCATACATCTTTGGTCAGTTGAATTTCACATCAATCTTATTATTGCGGCTTTTTTTCTAACCCACTACCAGAGGCCAATCATTCCAGAGTGACATGTGTAATTAATTCAGATGTATCTGCATTGCCAGTAAAACAGGAAAACTTTAAAGCAATCTAAACCATCGAAAACATATCTAGATCCATCAGCTAATCAATTAATGGAATAAATGGTTTGTGATTTATAGTGTTTTCTTTCTTCCCTGACTTTTGTTAGAAAGGAAAACTTCTTTTTAATAATGAATAGTGACAATTGCAAAGCATCATATTAAGCACGTAACATTTCCCAGTGACAAAGGAAGACAGAGGTCATGTTTTGTTACCTGGCTTATCACTTCACTCTGCTTTTTTGTTGCGTAACTATTATAAACTTGGTATCTTACTGAATATCTCCAGTCCCACTTACAGAGATATTGAAATAAGTAGTGATTAAAACAAGGGTTTAGCAGGACTGGTAGTCAAACTTCTGTGACTTGCCAGCGTTCCACCTTGGGCCACACCATTAAAACCAGCATCCAGTTTTGAGCAGGAGTGTATCTGGCAAAAACTGCATCAAAAGACGTAGGCAATGAGATAAACTTGAGTTTCACAGCTTCTATGTGTATTGGATGGAAAATGTTTGCTTCTTAACCAGGGAACAGGACCAAGCACTGTTTTTCTGGCATCCCAGATACTAAGTGTCTGCTAGCTCACATTGTGGATGATGTGGTGGAATGAGGAGCTACTGGCACACTGGGAATACAGCAGATCAAGTTTCACAGTCCTGATCCTAAAGAAGTTTCAGTTTAATACGCTCTGTGACTGAAGTGTTGCCAAATGCATCAAGACGGCTTCAGGGAGAAGTGTTGCCCCGATACTCTCAGAGGAATATACACAGGTAGGCAAGCACTAACTGTTCTGCCTCTTTCCATGAGGTCTTATGATGGGGATGGTAAAAGGGTGCAGGACATAACAATACTCTGTCCACATAAACTACAGCCTTAATATATATTGTGATGACCTCTGACCACTCGGATGCCCTTGTGGGGGTCTGTAATGGTTTATCCCATGAGTCACTTAAAAGTAGATATATACAGAGATATGCACAAGAATCTTTCCCATAATAACCCAAATATGCTGCTGAGATTTCAGATATTTCCTTTACCTATATTAGGATAAACCCAGAACCTCATTAAAAATTAAAGAAAAAAAAAGTAGCAAATAACACCAACAGAAACTAATATTCAAGACATTTTCTGTGTTAGACGTCTGAGTGAAACACAGTTTATGCCACTATGGATTTTTTGTTCGTGCTTAAATGGGCTGCTGTAGTTAAGGAATTGCCAGGTAATGTCTTTATTCATTATGGACTGTAAGATAAAAGCTTATTTGATGGATGAATCAGAACAGCTTCTTAATTAAAAGAATATAAAAAAGAAGAGTTGAATTGGAAGAGCTTTAACCTTTATGGAATTGGGCTTTTGTTACTTTTTGTACATTCGTGACTAATGAGCTCTTTCTTGAAAAGATGAGGTTTTTTTAGAGATCAAAAGCTGTATATATGAAGACCTTTTGGTAGAAGAGGGGAACTAGGAAGACAGAGTGTGTAAATGAACTATGTACATGCATACCATTAATAGTATTGGAATGGTTACTTAAGTACAGGAGGGATTGCTTAACTATGTTTTTAGAGATGGTTAATTAATCAGTTATTATAAATACACAAAAGAAATGGAAATTGCCTCAGAGTAAGCAGAAGTGCAATCTGAGGGCAGGACTAATAATTTAATCTGATTTAACATTAGCAGTGATTTTGGAATTCCATGCAGTGATTTTTCCATGATGTCAGACAACAGCAAATTACTCTTCTTTAGAAAAGACTCTTTGCCTTGTAAGAAGTAGAAGTGAGGGGAGAATTTAAGCAGTCCTTTGCTAAACGTTGTTTATGCGTCTCAGCCATGATGTGAGTGCTAATTTCCATTTTGAAGTTTACAGATTTTAACTATCGGAGGCTTGATTTTATTGTTATCTGCTTCATACCGTGGAGTTAAAGGGCCCTGTGAAAGAGATACAGATGCTTAAACATAGATGTCTATCATTTGGGATATTTGGTGTCACCACTACCTGCTGCTGTAGACCAGCTCAGTTTTCCTGGAGGCCCTTTGTCATACCTTCCACTAGGATATTTTGGATTACAAAACTACGCACTACACCTAGATAACTGAAACAAACCCTTTATTATCTAGCTGAAGACCATCCTTCTCCTCAGAACCTTTCTGTCCTTCAACCTTCTGTAACCTTAACATTTATAATTAAGCTCATTTTTCACCAAGCCTAGTCAAAAACTGCTCTTCAGCAGTAGATGAGTTCATCTCTCTTGAAATCCATGTGCATTTCCTACAAGGAAAACTCTGCTGTGAACAGTAATGACAAGCTTATTGCAAACAGGGTAGAAATCTGATTTAAATTTCAACAAAGGGAGGAACAAAACCAGTTCTTGCTTCTTGACTTCAGATCAAAAAGATTAATTTTATCTTTGTGGAGGTAACAATATGAGGGGGTGTATGATGTGGGCTAAATTCATAGCAATAGACTAAACAGTGCCAAGGGACGGTCTTGCACACTGGGGCTTGGTTGTTCTTACCACTACGCTGTTCACACTGTCTGTGGCATCACTGCGTTGTCTGCAAACTCCTCAGACAGCTCACAGATATGGTTTGGAGGTAATGTCCAATGACCAGTCCCATAGAGACACAGAACCATAGAACAGCTTGGGTTTGAAGGGACCTTAAAGATCATTCAGTTCCAACCCCCCCTGTCATGGGCAGGGACACCTTCCACTAGACCAGGTTGCTCAGAGTCTGGCCTGAAACTCTTCCAGGGATGGGATGTCCTCTATTTCTTTGAATAACCTGTTTCAGTGCTTCACCACCCTCGCAGTAAAGAATTTCTTCCTAATATCTAATCTGAACCTACTCTCTGACAGTTTGAAGCCATTTCTCCTTGTCCTGTAACTTCCTGCCCTTTTAAGAAATCCCTCTCCATCTTTCTTGTAGGTTCCTTCAGGTACTGGAAGGCTGCAATTAGGTGACCCTGAAGCCTTTTTTTTCCAGGCTGAAAAATCACAGTTCTCTCAACCTTTCCTCAAAGGAGAGGTGCTCCATCCCTCTAATCAGCTTGGTGGTTTCCTCTGGACTCAGTGCGAGAGGTGTCTGTTCTTTCTGTGCTGGGGACACCAGATCTGGATGAAATACTCCAGATGAGGTCACATGAGAGCAGAATACTGGGGCACAATAACCTCCCTCATTTTAGAGATTAAGATAAACTAGCAGTAAAGAAATTGGCTTTGTCTCCTATGAGCTGCTACACCTGAGACTGTTTCTAAGCATGTTGAAACTGCTAGATAATAATACCTTCAGACTCAGATTTTTCTAACTCATATGGGCTTCTGAAGTAAAGAAATTGCTGGGGGATCCTTCCAGAGCAGACACTGACACTGAAAGATGTCTTTCACTGTTTCAGTACCCAGTTTGTGACCTCAAATTAGAGCAGATAAAGAGGATGCCTGTGTCAGGAAAGGACCAAACCAGCTCTGATCCTAAGTGTCACAAGCCCAAGGATGGTGAATGGCAGTAATCATTAGGGAACAGTGCTGTCTAAGCTGGAAGACTGTGCACAAATCAATTGTCAAATGACTTTGCTAATATGAGGATGAAAATCAGGTGGAGTTTTGTTTGTTTGTTTTTTAATATTTGCTTGCTGAAAATCTGGAACAATTTGAGACTGCCTAAGATACTGCTATGCTGAGGGAAGTGAAACTCAAAACGTGGGAAAATCCTTGTTTTCAGCCATTGTGGAATCATCTTTTGGATGTTGTTTGATGGTGAGCCAACAGGGGTTGTGAGTGTTGTTTTCAGCACAGCTCCTGCAGCATATCACCTCTCAGAAGCCAGAATTTGTCCCTGTGTAATATGAGATTGAAACTTTCTGTGAGCAAAGAATCAGCATGTAGCAATTTACATTTTCATCAATGAGGAGATGTTTCATCCTTTAACTTATGCCACATTGCTGTATTATAAATACAGGCCCTTGTTGTGTACAGACAGTGTTAGGCTGTGATAATGTTTAAAGAAGAAATGTTATCCTGTTTTTGAACTACAAAGCCATTCAGATTCCTTTTCAGCTGATAAACTCAGTGTCATTTAATTTAGCCGTTGCTTACATAAGAGGAATAAAGAGATATCGAATATCCGTAAGATGAATACTCTTCCATTATTTTTTATTGTTTCTGAGATTGTATTATTTTTCTTTTCACATATGGAACACGATCAAGGGAATTAGCCAGGGGAATCAAAGTATTATTATTGGTTAATATTGTTGCTATTTGTATTACAGCAACACATAAAGGAACAAAATATTGCTACGAACACTGTAAAGGCTTGCAATCTAAGTAGGCAAAATGGGCTCATCTTGTTTCAGTTTGAATAAAGAACAAGCTACTGAGATGCAGAAGTAAACATTAATGGGAGCTGGTTTATAACCTTTCCTGCTTCAAGAGAGATTTAATCACCTTCCCTCTGTCAAAACAAAGGAAATGTTGCAAATTGTATTTAGCAAGAAATACATGGGCTCTCAGCACCCGATACAATCCTTACCCAAATGATTACTCATCAGCCAGTGATTCCTTGGATATTAATTTGTGTCTCTTCACTGATACCTGGTTTTGTGTAATGCCTTGATGGATTGATCCCCTTTGCCTGCTGGTCTTTCAAAATAATCCTCAAGTGTATGGCCAGGCTTAACGAACACACAATGCAAAAAATAGCAAAACCCATACTGTATTTAACTTACTTTACATTAAATAGTCAGGAGCAAGAACTCTACCATGGCCTCATTGCACATACGTGATTTTTCTCTATGCTTTGGCACTATATTCAAGGGCAGAGACTGACCTTCCAGAGATAGGAAATGACACAGGGCAGACAAAGAATCAGTGTCAAAGCTAAACTGTGTCAAAGCTCAGATCTGTTAACCACTAGTCAAGTGCTTTAACCTTATGTCCTACTTACATAGCTGATCTTATTTATCTGGCAAAAGATGCAGTGTGTCAGCTGTAATAATAATCCTAAATACTTTCTTCAGCCATGCTTAACACTGCCAAACTACTTCATAGCCTTAGGGCCATGATGTGATTTTTCTTGGGATTTGTCCATGTTTTTTTGCCACGTAGACTATGACCAAAGCAGAAATGCACTTGAACTCATGGTTATTTCTCCTGGCTTTTTGAGTGGCCTCTGTTTCAGAGCACCAGGCTTTGGATATACCTTGAACCTTCGATCTACTTATGCTAAAGAGTCTTATCATCCTTAACAGCTTTGTGCTCACTACTCCTGAGAGGACAGGAGTCTGTTATTTTTGTCTTTCAGATAAGAAATGGAGCTATAGAAAAAGACAGAGGCAGATACCTAAAATTATTTGTGCTTTTCAGTCCTCACTGATTTCTGTAGCTGTCTATGTAAGTGTTAAGTGTACACCAATCCTTTGGCACCTGTCAAGGAATGAGTATGTTTTTACTAACTTTGTCTCTCAGGAATGAGATCTGCTGCTTAAATTCCCCGTACAGCCAGGACAAAGAGAGAGAAAAATACTCTTAAATTAATGGGTTTTTTCACCTATTCGAAGGGACTGCTAAGACTGCTATGATGAATTATCCAGAACAGGTTCCTAGACATGCTTCTATCTTTCCATTGACTATAGATATATTTTGCATGGCCAGTATATTAAATTAGATATCAAATTTTAAATGGTCAAAGTTGGTTCAGATAAATCCTACCCTTAGTTAGCATTTAAAATGTCTCTCAAAAAATTGCCACAGGCTGTAGGAGAGAACTGAACACAGATGTCTCGGACCATGATCATTTGTCTCAAAACACTAGACCATTCTTATTTCTGAGGAAAGGCTTGCTGAGTCTATTTGTTATGCTTAAAGCCAATGTGATCATATACCTCACTGGAAGAGTGCTGTTATGAATCATTAAGATATGGTGCAGCTTTTTCTTGGAAGGAATACAGATAATATTATGAATATACTCATGAAACATTAGTGTTTTGGGGGTGAAACTACAGCTGTAATTAAATAAATAATCCACTCTTTGATACTACTAAGTGACAGTTGATATTTCGTTCCTACAGTTGTGCTGCTACAGACAGGGGCCTAACAGTTAAAATTTTGTGATTTTCAATTTTTTTTGAAGTGTTCACTCAGAAGAAAGTTTGAGGACAAGGGTAGGAAAAAAGGGGAGAGAAGAGAAGAGGAAGAGAAGAGAAGAGAAGAGAAGAGAAGAGAAGAGAAGAGAAGAGAAGAGAAGAGAAGAGAAGAGAAGAGAAGAGAAGAGAANAAGAGAAGAGAAGAGAAGAGAAGAGAAGAGAAGAGAAGAGAAGAGAAGAGAAGAGAAGAGAAGAGAAGAGAAGAGGGAGAAAGAGAGAAGAAGAGAAGAGAAGAGAAGAGAAGAGAAGAGAAGAGAAGAGAAGAGAAGAGAAGAGAAAAGAGAAAAGAGAAGAGGAGAGGAGAAGAGAAAAGAGAAGATCTGAATGAAATGAAAAATTATTCATAGTGAGCAAAAAGAAATATGAGTAACACCTTGAACTATTGCCTGGTCACAGTGGTGGGGCAGGATTTATCATTCTGTTTATTGGGAGGGCCTCTTCTGAGATATTCAGAATATTATTATTTATCTGTAATCAGAAATACATTTTTATTTTTTCCATATATACTGACCAATGTTAATCACACACTGCTGTCATTTATGGGTACCTACATGAATCAAAAATTGGTGAATGATGATAGAAAGGTGTGAACTTACAATCCATTCTGAGTCCAGAAATGAGTATTCAGATCTTATTATCTTGTCCCTTCCTGCCACTGTTCCCCTCAACAATATTATAAGACATGTTTAATGTTATTTATTTATTTATTTATTTATTTATTAATTAATCTACTTACCTTTAATCATTTATTTATTTTTAACAGCCTCTTTCCTCTACCTTGCCAACACCAACAACTGACATTCTTAACTTCATCAAGACCAGGATACTCCCTATCATTATAATCCATGCAGTGCTGATTGGGAAGAGGAGGGAATAAGAATGCCCTTAATCTTTACTACATCAGGTTCAACAGAGACTGTAGGGTATTTCCCAAAGGGAAGAGCACTGAGGGGGGTCTGATTCACCCTGCTGCTGTACAAAGAGGTGACACATCTTCTCTGTATATAGCAAATTGCTCTCCATCTTGGATGACTGTTTACATATTTTCTTTCTTTGCCATCATGGGGTCTAGATGTTTACCACAAGACAAATATGAAGCTAAGTTACTGGTAAGAGCTTGAAAGGCACTCAAACCACTCCTATGTATGAGGGCAATGTCCTCAGAGTTAATAATGGAAATCTGTCTGTGAATTTTTGCTTCAGAATATAATTTACCTGCCCTAACTTTATCTAAAAATAGATATCTAATCTAAGTTAATCATTTATCTACAGTCAAAGGAAAGAAATACTTACTTCTGAGGAATGAGTCATCCTGTCCTAGGGCAGATAAATCATTCTGTATATGTGCTGCTTTTTTCTTCATTGAATATAATGAGAACCTAGAAATATATATTAGGTTGTATCTTTAACTCACACATAATAAAAATTAAGGGAAATTAATCCTGCATGAGATCAGATGGGGCTAAAAGATTCTCAGCTATCTTTAGTTCTGCAGCTAGTGTAGGACAATCCCCTTGTCTTTCACTTCATTGAATATGCAAGATTTAATCTCCAGATACCAACTCATTTATAGCTGAACTGTGAGGAACTTGGGAGCCACTGTGGATTTGAGAGCTGGGCAGCATCTTGGGTACTTGTTTTAGGCAGAAAACCTTCTCTTCTCTCTGGTCTTGAGAGGAAAGAGGTGTACTTTTAATCAGCAGTGACAATAGCAAGAAGAGGTCATGAAACGATTTTTAGAGAATTATTTGATCTTCACGGAGCTGGAGCGTTTGTGCGCAAGTATGGATATTTTCTTCTCAGGGTTATAGGTTTGAAGTGTACACATTTGAAATCCCTCCAAAGTTATTGGCATTTGGATGAGTAACAGCCTGTTTCTTTCACTACACTACACTTCAAATTTTCCTGCAATTACTGAAGTCATCATTAGCCCTAAAGACAGAAGACCAAGTTTACATGGATAAAAAAAGGCTTGCAATTTCCATATTTCTCACTTGTGCAAAATGATCTAATAAAAGACATTATCACTATCCAAGGGCCTCACCTCACAGAATTCAAACTCATTGGTTATGTTTCTATTGAGAGTTGCATTTAAAACCCACTGGGGCCAATGAAAGGACTTTCAGAAGTTACACGAGTAATCTTTGCATTTAATGTGCTGCTTCTGAGCTGCAGGAGGTTTTCACTCAAAATAGCTTGTCAGAAAATCCTCAAACTTTTCCCACGTCTGAATGCTGAACTCCTAATGCAGCAAAATCCTCAGTCAGGTAATATAGCCAGGCAGGACACAAGGGAGTAACATATTAAAAGAGGTGATTCTCTTCAGCTGGAAGCCAACCTAAAGCAAAATACAGAAGGCAGAGCTGGGGTAAAATATTTAGCATCATTCAGAAGATGTGGTTCATCTTCCTTTACAAGTTCTCCACTGGGAGGGGGGAAAAAAGTTTGATGAAAAACTGCAGTGAAAGGGATAGAATATGTATGGATACAGAAATTCTGTAAGCTTCCCCATGAACGGGTCATGACCCTCTCCGCCTAAAGAATTTTTCTCTGTATTTAGACACAAAGGTGCCTCTAGACTGTCTTCTTGTTTTCAGCAGGATGTGAAATATGTGGGAAGGAGTCATTGAGCAGATGGTTTAGGCACCTAAGCAGCTATATGAGATGTTGCTGAGTATCCCCATGCTTTTCCCACTATTTTTCACTAGCAATTAGATAATCCAGCCAACAAGTGTTTCATCTGAGCTAACCATAGCATCCAGCATCCATTCCTTGGTAAGCTTCTGCTTATAGGGATTAGTAGTCATCAGTCAAGGATGACACAATTCTCAGTGTGTAGAAGAAGAAACAGAGATCTGACTGCTCAGCCATCCCAGAAACCCAAACAGGCATACATTTCCCGTTACTTACGACTTCTGGGCCCCTGTTCTTGACATAGGCAGTGTGGCATGCTGCGAAGAGATAACTTGGTTTAATGATTTATTATAAAATACTAATGTGGGAGTCTTACTGTGGAGACAGAGAGGTGCTCTAAAAATCATGTTTTCTGTAACACTTTGCCTAGTTTAAACTTTGGGATTTGCATTTTTAACACTTTTAAGTGTGACCCTAATTCACTTCCATGGTACTTCAGGCTCTTGGAAACCACTGATGAACTTGGAGGTTTTATTTTTTTATGTTTTCATTTGTAGCTGCATTTTACCTATTTGAGAAATTTTTTTAGCTCCCAACTTTTTGACTAAAACTCCAGAGATGCTCTGCCCTCTGGGTAGGTTGAGGGAAGGTTGGACTGAGGCTTTTTCAGGACAGAGGGTGCATAAATCTGAACGGAATGACTTGGAACTGCCTGAGGTACCTGTCAGTGTGTTCTTGCAAAGGAGGGTCTAATTACTGATGTCAGTTGGTCTCCGAAAAGGTTTGTATGTGGTCCACGAAGCGAGGAGGAGGGAGCTGAATCTGGACCAAACACAGCAGATGATTCCTTTTATGCTTTCATATGGCAGGGCTTGGCAGCACGGTTAAAACAGAGAGACTGACAGCAGTGCCAATATAAAAGCCCATTTGCACAGGGATTCATAATGTTAAGTTTTTTAATTTGCCTCACACTCATATCTGGCACTTGGTAGTCCCCATCTTCTTTCCCCTTCCCCTTCTGAGGTGATTTTTCTAATTTAATTTAAATTTGCTTGACTGCTTTATTGAGGGAGGCTATTATATTTTCATGCCAGCAGTTGATATGGTGAGGCTGTGTTGCAAAGTATCTCCACTCTCGGGTGTCTATACCTTCTTAAATTTACAGTTCCCTGACATGAAAGACTTTCTTTTGCACCAAAGTGGTGCTTGGTGACTTTCTGTGGAAAAATTTTGGTTCCTCCACAGCTCAGCTCCTTCCTTCTCACCTTGTGCTGTAGGTGGACAACAACAGTGCATCATCAAAAGTCCCTACATTATGGAAAAGGAGAAACTATTTAGGAAGTGTTTGAGTTCAATAACGTTCTATAATTCACCAGATAAACTAAACAGTTTCACCACGTCACTAAATTGAAGTGTTGGCCAAATCAAAAAGGAGAGGCTGGGAATAGGAGATGTCTTAAACCAGCTCTGCTGCTGAAAAAAATATATGTTGACCTGTGCCTTAAGCATTCTGTGTATGGGGGAGTTTTAAAAACAGCCCTGAGTCTGCTGTTAATGTCTGCCTGAGGCCATTAATTCATGTGCTCTAGATCAAATTGTGAAATTGAAAGACAGTAATTGAAAGACAAATGTTCAAATGTTAATTGAGTACTTAAAAATAACACCTCAGCCTTAGAAATCAATTTTCCGGGGGAAAGAGGAAGAGAATTAAAAATTGAAGCTGAAAATCTGAAGATACTCAAACCTGGAAAATGGAATTAAAAATTAAAAGGTAGATGATCACAATCAAATTTAATTAAAAAAAAAAAAAGCTGTCCTATGCAGACTATGTTTTTAATTGCTTAAGCTGACCTTTAAGAAAATACTCGAGACTTCACAACTAACATTTAAAAGTCTCAGTTATATCTGTGGGAACCAAAGCAATCCTCCACATGTCTAGGAGACACTGCCCTCTGCCAATACACCACTGGGCATCCTAAACATTCATGCCACTTTACATCAATTCTGGCACCACTGGTAGACACCCCAAAGTGAATTAAGGACAAGGTAGCAAGTTTAACTTGAAATTCCTCTGCTTTTGTCAGTTCACATCAGATCGTAAACGTCATCTTCACAGACATTTCATCGTTAATATTAATAATCTCTGGAGTACCATGCTAATGTATTCTGTGAGCTTCTTTGATAATTTAAGGCCATTTCAGATACCAAAAAACACCTAAATCATTTATCAGTGTAAGTATAAGGTTTGTTGAAGGCATCATTAGAACTTTATGTGGGTTCATAATCCCTGTATTATTGACATCAACATTTCATTTGAGGAAGGAGCTACAATTAGAGTAGGAACTGCATTTGTTAAAAAATGAGATCACTTCTGATCTCCTGATGCTCAGAGTGGCCAGTTAGGACATTGCAATAGTGGATTCCTCTTTCCATTGGTTGCAGTTCTACCATGGACTTTTGCACAGAATTTGTAACTCCTACTATTTATGCCTTTGTGGTTTGTTTATTTGTTTATTTGGTTGGTTTTTATATATTGAGAAAGATGGAGACATCTTTGATATCTATGATTATCTTACTCAGGCATTGTTCTAAGAGTTCCTGTCTTGTCAGCTGTGGCTTAAAGCCCACACGTTTATTTTCTGTCAGCAAATCTTTGTGGCAAAGGAATTGTTTTAAAATACTTTCACCTTTTTGATTGTAGTCTGCCCAGAGAAGGAGTATTTGGACAGCAACTTACAAGATCTTCATAAATTAGCAACCTCCAGAGAACCAAGCCTGCACACATACATTCATGTTCAAAGTCAGTGTGTGTGTGAACAAATACACACAGAGAGCTTTAACCATAAGGCCTGCCTCCCTTCAACATTAATTTAAAGGGTAAATGGTAAATTCTACTATTAGCACTCATTAATAGCAATTTGCAATAAATTGTCCAGTCTCAGATTAAGTGAATAAATCTTCATTTCTAAAGATTGAAAAAAAATTAATTTAAATCTCCCTAGAGTAATTGGTGATCTTGATAAACACATTGTGGAAAATTTATTGAAATGGGGATTTGTTTTTCAATATCTTATTCTTTTTAGCTCCCAGTTTATAAAAACTTCCTCATATGTGGCTGTTAATTTATTTGAGTTTCAGCCAGTCCCAGAGAGAGAAAACTGAGTGGGAAAGGTGGTTGATACAGGAGAAACATAAGCTATAAGGGAAATAGGGAAATAAAGGAGTGACATGAACATAATTTGTCTCAACTGGGTGTTTCACACTTATTGTAAGTTACTCTGTCTTCTCCCTGACCAAAGCAATAAAGAGCACAAGCCAATGCACTTGCTTATCTCACTCTTGTCCAATTCCCCAGCAGGCTGGGCTTTAAACTATTTTTGCAGCTGATTTCTGTTGCTGCAATAAAAAAATCTTGTCCTTGTTGTGTTTCTTCCAACAGGGATTGCACCTGAGGGATTCCAACATTTTCCCATATAACAAAATGACTTAATCTGATGTGTTTTTAATTAAACATGTCCATTGATAAATTTGGAGCGGGCAAGGTCAGAGAAGCTCCCATCTGTTTTGCAGCTCTGTCCACAGTACAATCTCCAAGTCAGGAAAATGCATTTTTCCACCTGCTGTCAGCTCCTTTTTGTGTTACTTTCTTGATTGTGTTGCAAATCTAACGGAGCTGCTGACCTTTACTCCCTTGGGTCTGGGAAAAGGATTTTGACTGGTCACAGTTCTTCTGCTGTTTCTGGTGGATTGACTGATCAGGTCAAAGCATGATGACGACATAAAGGACTGCCTAGCCCCGTCTCCGAGGCAGGGAGACTTAAACATAAGGGGATGGCAGCCTGGATTTCAACAGCAGGTAGTTACTCAAGAATATCTCTTATCTGTGCTCAGTATCCTCTTATTATGATGCCATATCACAACGACATCCAGGCTTCCTTGGCTAAAGGCAGAAATGCCTTTTCTGGAAAGGACTTTTTTTGAGCATCCACAGATGCTCCAGTTACTTCTTTAATTTGTGTTGTGAACATTATTTGATGGGAGTCTGGGTCATGGAATCACAGAACAATTCAGATCAGAAAAGCCCTCAAAGATAGTTGAGTCCAGCCATTAACCCAGCACTGCCAAGCCTACCGCTAAACCATGTTCCTAAGCACTGCCTCCACAGTCTTTTAAATGCCTCCAGGGATGGTGACTCAACAACTTCCTTGGGCATTACTAGGATTTTCAATGATGATTAAGTGTCAAAATCCATGTCTGAAAATTATGAGAATGATAAAAATGTGTTTTATTAAGATTTTTTTTTAGTAGGTTTTTATTTTCTCTTGAACATGAGGGAGAACTTTCCTGTACAGGGGACCCAGCACTGGAACAGTTTGCCCAGAGAGGGTGTGGCATCTCCCTTGCAGGAGATATTCAAGAACAATCTGGACACAATCCTGTTCCATGTGCTCTGGGATGAGCCTACCTGAGCATCAAGGTTGGACCAGATGACCCACTGTGGTCCCTTCCAGCCTTACCCTTCCTGTGATTCGGTGTTTTTTGATAATCACTGCTTTTTCAGAGTGGTATCACATGGAAGAAACAAATCCATCAATCTCAATTCAAGCTTAGGAAAATGCATTGAAAAATATAGTCTAATGTTTGGGGTGGAACTTGGGGCTCCTCTGAGGTCAATTTAACAGTACTGATAATTTCAGTTATGTTTTTTCATATAAGTCTGTGAGTACAGAGGAGGAATCTAGGTGAGGTGAAAGAGATGATGAAAACTATAGATAATAGAGACTGAGTAAGTGTCACCTGTACTCAAAGTAATTAACAGTTGAGAGAAATTAATTAAGCATAAGTACATGAAGCTTTGAGAGTGAGATAATGAATAATAAAATTGTATGATTGAATTGGTTTAAGGTTTCCTTTGAGGTAATAACTAGGCAAATATTAGAGGATTCTTATACTAGTAACCCAAGTTTAACTACTTCATATCTTTTTATATCTCTTTGACACTTTTGTGTTTCGGTAATGTAAATATCAAAGGAACAATTGTAAAGTGATATATGTAAAACCACTGTCTTTAAAGTAAAAGAAAATGGTGATGATACTCATAAATATAGGAACCACAGAAAACTAAGGGTTATTTCCTCACATAGTATGATTTTTAATATTTGCATCCCTAAGAATTATGAGCTCAGGCATCACTGTCAAGAGTATAAGAAAGCAACACAAAACTACCAGATGAAAGAAGTAGATTTTTTTTCCACTGGTTCTTAACCATCTTCTCTGCAGGGCCATAATTCCTACTCCATTCCAAGAAACATTCACAGCTGAATCAGAACCAGCCCTTTATTCTTTTATTTTCTTTGTACCAGCCAACGACTACTTATGTTAAGACAATACCAGTTTAAAAATATTTAGGTCGAATTCAAGGCTTGTTCACTAACTCAAAGGAGTCATAACTAACAGATACAAGTAAGTATTATGAGGTTTGGGAGAACTTATTTCACTTCATTTCAGTTGTGGAAGGAGACAATGACTTTAAGTCAAGAACAAATGTGCTTATGTTACACTCGAAAAAGAGGTTGTTAAAAGGAGCAGAGAGTAAATAGCCAGAGGGAAAGAAAGGATAGAGAGATCAAGAAGGATGTCAACCATCTACAAAGGAAGATCAGGAGTGGTGTAGAGAAAAATAAGGAATAAGATAATTCAAACAGAAGAAAAAATATCTCAGCATGTGTGGAGATTCAGACTAGAAATATCATAAGTTCAGAGGTGATACAAGAACCTTTTTTGGGTAGAGAATTTTAAAAATCTATGTGTACATGTGTCTACGTGTACATGCATATTTGGAATATTTACATATTTATGCATGCGTAACTATAGTATCGGTCCTATTGTGGATCAGTGAGGCCATCCAGGGTGGGCAGGATGCCTTCTCATTCCAACATGTAATATAAATAGTGGACTGACAGATATTAGCAGGAGAATTAAAGGTTCCAATCAACTCAAAATAGCTTGGAAACAAAATAAAAATAGAAAGTTACAGAATGCTTAATTAATTTCCATTTTCTCTGGATGTTTCCAAACACCCAACAGCCCAGAATCTGAGTGTTATTGTTGAGAATAGACAGCACTATATATAGTGGAAATCTGACTAAACAGAGTGCATCATAAGAACTCACGGACATGTGTAATTGGGACAGTGATTGTCCCTACTGAGGTCATAATTTACCATCACCAGGAGGAGAAATATCTTAAGAGAAGAAAAACAAAAACGGCACTGCAGGATGCTTGATGGATATAATTTCAGCAAGGTACACACCAGTGTTCTGCTACTCGTTAATTTAGATTTTGGGTGGAGGAAAACTCTGATTATCCCCCCACATGAAGACTTGGTCAGAAGCAGAAGATAACTGGGTGAAGGAAAAAGGTTGATTTGATCATCTAGTGGCTGGGGATGCTCTAGGGTTTTAAAATCTTGGTTCTACCCCAAATTTAATTGCATACAATACATAGAAGAGTTTCAGCAGGAGATACTATGGGTTTTGGTACATCAGTGAAGGAAATTCAAATTGAAGATGGCTAAGCAAGGAAGAATATTTAAGCAACCCTCTTTCACTTCTGCTTTTTTTAAAGGTTTCTTTGTTGGTTAAATGAAACGTGCTCTTTTCTCAGCCTTCACACCCTACAGCTGGGTTCATAAAGCAATCACAACAAACTCTGGATTAATTGGTTTTCACGAAAGGTGAGAAGGGTTTTTATACTCCAATTAGCTCTCCCTAGTAACAGGATAGTGGCCCTCAACAGAGGATAATGCAAATATTAGCATCAGCTGGTGCAGCTAAACCTAACATTACTATGATAACAGTTCAGGATATTGTTGTGAGATCCAGGTGTCTTTAGACAGGAGTTAAAATCTTTAAGTTTTTATCTGATACAGATTATGAAATATGGAATGATGATCTAGAAGGAATGTTATTGAAAAAATACTGTGGGAGAGGAAACCTAGTTGGTCTTTATATAATATTTCCTTCATTTAAAGGAAAAGCATTATGAAAATTTGTCTCACTGCTTAGGATTTATGAAATATGAATGTGAGAGAATAAATGCAGGTGTACATAAAATAATCACATGAAAAAATCTTATGAGCAGCATCAGCTGTAACTGTACTACGTAGTCTTTTCTGTTACAACCATCTAAGTCTTACACTTTTTTGAAGTCATACAAATATTTTTAAGTCTGTCTCCTTTCAGAGTGATTTATGACACTCTGGTCAGGTTGATTACCTGGTACCACAGGGAAGCTTTCTGCTAAAACAGATCTCTCTCTCTCTTTTTCTCTCCATTCCAGAGAAGAGTGATACACTTCATTTGAGGTTCCTTTGTTAACGCTTACAGGTTTAGTACTTTTTAATTCCTGAGTTGTCAGCCCCAAGCAGTGCTGACAGGAGAACTCAGAAGTGTGGTGTTCTGAAGGCAAGACACACAAGAAGTTCTTCAGTTAAACTATGGTCCTCTCACCTTCTGGTTTAATTAACTTAAAACTACTTAGTGAAAAGCATCTCCAGCCATAACTATCTTGTAAAACCAAGGCATCAAGAGCTAAGTGTCAGACTGCCAGAGCTCAATCCACTGCGACTCGCTAACATATTCTGGGAGCTATTACCTAAACACTCAGGGATTTAGTCATAACCCTTGTCTGAGGGCGGAAAGGAGAGCACCACTGAACATTTGATCAAGCTAATCTTTATCTCCCCACTGGCTATAAAGATTTACTAAAAATACTACTATAAAGCTGAGGAGGAAGGTGCTGTTTAATCAGTGTGTTTGCTATCATTCTTACTATAGTACATGACTGATATCCTTTAGGCTAGTGCTTAAATTCTGCACAAATAGGTCACCAAAAAGTGCTGAGATAGTATTTTGGTCTGCAACAGCTTTAAAGAATGTTGCTACTAAAATAATAATAATGCAGAGTAATTAATGCAAGTCATGCATTTATATTTCTTTTGCAACATACACACATACACACAACACCTACCAAATCTTTGACAAATTAAAAGTAATATCAGAAAAAAAAGTTGATCCAAACTAATCCTTCATCACAATAATAGATACTCAACCAAAGATGAAGTCAGAACCTGGTGAATATAGATGATTCAGCTGATGACAGAGGAGCCTGCATCAAGGATTTATTTCATGGGTTGCTGAACAGACTCCTTGCCAACTCAAGGAACCATATAATCTATTCATACTCATAAATTCTTTAAGCTCCACATAAAATTAATTAGACCCTCCTTTTCCCATAATTCTCACAGAAATTCTATTCCAAATCTCTTTTCATGTTGTTGGAATATACCTCTAGTTTCCAGCCTAAAATAATTCACAGCCAGCTTATGATAACTTTTATCCAATAACACAATTCATCTGGCATAATTTATATTAATGCCTTTCTCTACCAATCAGTTAAAAAAACCAGATCAACCTCGTTTAGTGTTTAATTAGAGCAATGCTCTCCTCCACTGCAAGTACTGGGATATGTTAAGCTGGTACTATGCTGTCCTGTCTTAGTTGTGAGGTGTCTTTGGTCTCCAGATGGAATTTTCAACAGTGAGATTCACAACCATCAGCTGGAGGTTTAAAACAAGAGTTTAACTTTAGTTCTCATATCTGTCCTTTGCTTCAGTCTATCTCTCCTTAAATTAAAGGCAGCACCTAGGGAATGGAAATACAAGGTCTGGATTTGAGAAGCACAAGTTTTTGTCATGGATTTTTTTTGTTTTATCTGTCAATGGAGGAAGGCACATGGACATTTTGTCTCTGACTTGGGTCTATCATTCCCAAACTTTCTACTTGATTTAATAATTATGGTTACTTAAAAATAACTATAAAATAGTGTTGTCTGTGATTTTACTGAGAGAAAAGAGGCACCCAGGATTTGTCCCCATCTTGTATTCTTTTAAACGGAGCATGTCCTAGCCATCTTGATTACAATGAGATTTCTGCATTTGCAGGGGGAGAAATGAAAAGCAGTACTTGTGCACTCGACCTTTCAGCTGGTCCTCATGCTGCCAGCAGTGCACAGGCAGCACTGAGAGTGAGTGAGCCTGAGGGACAAAAGACTGCCAGATATTCAGGGTATATTTAGTGTCTACCTCTTGTATATTGATTATTCTTTTGGAACACCTCCTAGAAGACTTGCAGAAGCGAGACATAAATTACTGTTTAATTTAGTCTCTTTTCAGTGTCAAAACATAAATAAGTTTTGACACTGAAAAGTGATTCAATTCAGCAAGGATATTTTTAGTGGTTTTTTTGTGTTTATCTGGGAAAGTGAAATCTTAAAAAGCTGGACTAAATTTTAACCCTCACCAAGAGTTCTGAAAGTTTCAAACTAAGGTTCCAGTCTGACATGTAAAATTAATGGTCCCTCTATCTTTTCACCTGTCATTTTTTTCATCACTTCCCCTTGTGATTCTCTGTGGAAAAACTATGAACAAAAGTGGTCTTAGAGATGAGGATTCAGCTCAAAAAAACAAGGCCAAGTTTATTCTTAAAGAAAAATTATCAAAAATTGTGCAATATAGCAATATTATCAGATATCTAAATCCCAGAGACTTCAAATGAAGCACATCACCAAATTCCTTATCTATCAGGTGAGCACTGAAATACACCCACTGAAACTGCCAATAGCAGTTAACTTTACTCAACTGTTTTCATATATACGAAAAAAAAGTTAAATCATTTTTTGGGGTTTTTTTTTGTTTTGATTTGGTTTTTTTCCACAAACATGTCATAATTTACTTATTGAAGTTGCTGAAACCAGGTACAAAAACAAGCAACCCAACCCCAAGCCACCCAAATATAAAAACAACCCACATTGTTTTTATCCACAGACTATGTCACAGTATGTAGAGAAAGTGAGCTTAAGCAAAACAATCTTTCAATTTTACAATCATTTTATCTGTTGTCTATATTTATTTTGAAGTAAACTGAACGATCATAAATATTGAACAACGAAAGTAATTTTATAATTTGCTTTCTCTTACCTGTTGTATAGCACTTTTAGGCTTCAACAACTATTTGTTTGTGTGGACTCCATCTCACCCACCATGAATCAAGAGTTCAGCTCACCCTGTCTTTTATATCCAGGATGTACAGGTCTGGGACTAGCAACCCTACCCTCAGGTTTTTACCAATTTTCATGCACCATGATCCAATCTCATGCAGGTCCAGCAACAAAAGCATATTCCAGTTGATTGGCTCATCTCAGCAGAAGGCACCATTGCTGCCAAGAGACAGTGAAAGCTATTGTAGTTGATTTCATGGGGCCTGGGATAATTCACTCTGCCTAAAAAGACACACACTAATTTTGAAAGAAATCCTCTTGCTGTCATCTGCTAGAACACATTCAATTTAGACAAATCCTTGAACTGGAATTCTTATGCATAATATATGCTGTTAAACAAATAGAGGCACAACCACGACATTAGGAGTGTCCAAATTATTCCTTAGATTTAGCATCCTGGCTGTCCAATTTCTTGTCTAAACTATTACAAACAAAGGCAGAATTGGAAGATTAAAATTTTCAAGTGACTGCTGAAGTTCAAAGAGTGCTTGTATTTTAATAACAAGTACTGTACTATTTCATGGAAGTGTTAGCCAGCTGATCTATATGTTAATTAGCCTACCATTTGAAAAGGAAAATTATTCAAGTGCTTTCATCTCATTTTCAACACAAGCAGCCATGCTGAGTACATTAGGAAGCATCATTCCTGCATATTCTGGAGTCAGCTAAGCTCCTTTTTAGGCACTAGAGGAGGAAAAAAAGGAACAGGACTGATAGCCAATTTTATGGCAGAATGATTTTCAAACAGAGAACAATCCATTCCGAAAAAAAATAATCTAAACTCTCGACAGGGAAAAAAATCCTTAGGATTTTCTGTTGAAAAATTGTGATTACAGTTTTGGTTGCTATTTATTATATACATGAGGGGAAAAAAAACCAGGAAAAAGTAAAACAAGGTTGTCAAAAACCCTTGATATGAAGAATTAGGGAACAGGAAGTAGGCTTGGTACAGATGGGGATGCTGAGAACTGGAGAGGCAGAGGAAGCAGGTGAGCAGCATCTGGCTCTGGCTCCCTGCCTGGAAGATTCTCATCAGAGTCACTCGCTGCCTTCTGGCAGAAAATGAAAGTGACAAGAGGTCGGGAGGTGAAATTGACCAGAGTGCTCACTTGGCAAGAGGCTGACAAGATACAAAAGTCTCCATTTGCCTTCTCAAAAAAGAATTTCTTAAAGTCTTTTAGTTCAGGGGGTAGTGGTGGAGTGGGAGAGAGGGAAAAAAAAAAATAAACCCTCAATAATTTTAATTTCTCTTTCAAAACTGATGCTTGCTGAGGTCAGAAATTTGTTTTCAAATTTGGAATGAAGTCCTCAGGCTTCAGCACTGTTTCTGCGTCCTCCTGGAAAACAGTTATGAGAAATGGAAGGAGAGAAGGAAGTCAGAAAGAGATATGAGTGCAGCTGAGCATTACCTCATCTTCCTTCTTCTTGTGTATCCAAATACAGAAACAGGCAATGAGGAATCCTGTTCAAAAGTTCTCTTTGGGTCAAAGCATCACACAAAGATCTCAGGTACAGCATGTACCATACAGCTTGTTTGAGCTGGAGCCATGTACCATGCAGGTGGGACTAGCAATCTTGAACTACATATTCACAATGCTTTTTATCAAGAGTTATGTGTTATAACCTACAAAGTAGTAAACTTCATTTACCCTATGAGTTCTGTGATTTTATCTTATTTTATTTTATTTTATTTTATTTTATTTTATTTTATTTTATTTTATTTTATCTTATTTTTCCAGCAAATGGGGTCCATAAAGATTCTGTCTTTTCTTGACTAATCACATACAAAAATACCTTGGAAAATAAACACAACAGCCTATGAGTTTTAGCACTAAAACTGAAACACTTTGAAATGTTACTTAAGAAAGAGGAGCAATAAAAGAAGAATACTAAAAGCATCATTCTCTATGGTGGTTATAAAACACATTTGCTTCTTTCTACACTGGGTAGTTCAGGACAAAGTTGGAACTGAAGTTGTGTGCAATTGATAATTTCAAAATATTAGATACATATTGTCATTTTCCCCACTATGTAATGTTCTGGTTGGCAAAATATTTGACATTATTTCTCACACTTGGTTTCATTTTTTTTTTGCTAGGTGCTGACTGAACTTTTGAAAACATTTCTCTACTAACAGATTGAAATTTGCACTACCCAGCAATTTAGTTCAGTGCTGCAGGAGTCTAGGGTGGGCTGATGACAGACTTCATGGAAAAAGAAACCACTAGCTAATGTTCCCCTCTACAATACGTGCGTATAGTCTTACCAAAATCAATGAAGCTGAGACAATTTACATCAGGTAATGATGCAGCATCCTGAGATTACATTTACTCACATTGCTTTATACATATATATACACAGAGAAAAAGAAAGATAGAGGGAAATTTTAGTTTGCAACTTTTCTGTGATTTATTTCCATGTATTCACCTAATCACTTTCCCCAGTGGATAATTTTATCTCTTTAAGCACTTTCTCCTCCCGGAAGTCATTGCCTCTGAACTTAAGCATTGTCTCAAAAATATCAGTTACCTCATCATACTAATTTAACCTTTAGAATCCATGACCTCCCAAAAGTGAAGATGGTCTTCTTCACAGTAAGTTTAGGAATGCAAATGAATATGACAATATTGAAAGATCTCTCAGTTCATTTCTACAACCGCTGGTCTGCTGTCTGCACAAATGAAGTATCTGACCTTGCTTAGATTTCAGGTGGTTTTGTCACTGACACAATGTCAGACCCACACCGAGGAACGCTACGGTAAATGTCCAAAGCCCTCCTTTGCCTCTCCCTGAGAGCACTAAGTAATTTCCTACCGTATCAGAGTCAGGACACAACTTTTCAAGTGGTTGAATCTCAAACTGTCCTCAGAGGGTGGAACCCGTATTCCCTTTTTATATTGTTACATTCCAAGAACATCAGAAAAATGACCATTCCCTGAAACTCACAGAAAGGGAAATCACAAATACGTGGCTGCGGTTACGAGCAGAGGCATGTGAGACACCAGAGTGGTGGAGAGGGATCAGCCCCAGAAACAGCAATAAACAACAGCAATAAACAGCAATTTACAACAGTAAAACTGCTCTCTTCCCCAGCCAGATCAAAACCATGCTCTGTTTATTGTACAAGACTCTGATGTGGAAAAGGAGAACAAATCTGTCTTTTCATTTATTTGGGGGTTGGACTAGGTGACCTTTAAAGGTCCCTTCCAACCCTAAGGATTTTATAACTTATCTTTTGATTCTGTATCTGGCCTTTTTTCCACTTTATAAACTGTCCTAAAAAATGTGACCATATTAACCCTGGGTATCAGAATTCATTATCTTCCATTTGATGCCAAACTGTGAAGACAAGATCCAGTACCACATTTACACTTGCAAGAGCAGCTTTTTATAGCACTCGTCTGCACAACAGGACTGCCTCACCAGTTTCCCTTGTGAAACCACTCCAGACATAAAATCTGTCACCCCGGTGTGCTTCAGTGTAACCAAAATGACGAAAAATATTTAATCTAAGCTAACCTCCAAAATATCTTTGACCTTAAACAAAGTGTGAGAAAGAACATTTACATTTGGAGTCATCCCAATAACACTGGGCAATTGTTCAACTGTATTTTTGATTAATGTTCTCTCATATTGAATTTCTTTTGCATTTGTCTCTTATACCACTTTAAAGCCAATGACATAAGGCCAGAGGTTGCTAATGTTAGACACTCCAAGAACAAATAAAATAAAAAGGGCTGGGCCCTGGTGTTAAGTTTTAGTCTTTGATCTAAGTTCCAAAATTACTTTCTTTCTGGGTTTAGTGTCATGATGAAGATTCCTGGGTAACCTGTTTAGGTCTCCTTAAGTTCAGCAATAATCAGGCGGATAAGCAATACCTGCAGAATTCCTGAAAGGTCTGACAGCAGATATTAGCCATCCACTGGGAGGCAATTATTCTGTCATCATTTGAAGAGAATGGCCTATCTGCTTCTGGCAGGCATTTCAGTTCCAGGCATGAATTCTGGTTCTGAACTTGCTGCACATTCTCCGTGTGATGGACGCCCTGGTCAACAGTGCTGTTAGTGCACCGAGCAATCACACGCCTGCCAAGAGTCAACCTTTAAACAAGGGATTCAGGATGAAAAATGCCTTTGTCTGTTCTAATTAGGATCAACACTTTTGCTTTCTTCATCAGAATCCGCTTGCTTCGTTGTCGGGGGTTGACATTAGTACATGAGCCGAAAAAGAAAGCAATTTGCTCAAGTTTCTTCATTACCTGGTGCTTTCCACTTCACATGTTTCACCTGTAAAAGGAAACAACAAATAAACTCTCTCAATGTCATCTCAATCAAGTGAGCTAAAGCCTTTTGTTTGGAAGTAGTGCTTTCCATGCCTTTCAAACAGGCATGAATAGCCTGTTTTAATCCTTTTTACCATCTGGACAATCTTCTCTGAACTCTGCTCCCTGATCAAGGGGAACATCAACAGGTTGTTCATAAACTCCTATATGGTGTTTTCAGGTATTTTCCAGCAGTGACTAGCCATCCATTTGGCTCATTAGGAGAAACTGCCATTCCTCTGCAAGATGTTATCAGTTCTAAAATGAGACACAGTAATAAACCATGAAAGCATGCCTAATTCATTGCAATAAAAAGCAAGCTGGCTTTCCTTCTTACCTACACCTTGATGGCTGACATGTTCTGAATTCTGGTGACAGCATGCAGATCTGCATTGGAAGGGTTGAGGTGAGGGGACAGCAGGGAAGATAAATAGTCTTAATTTTTTTGAATTGGGTTATTAATCTGATATGAATCATGATTCACCAGAGACCTGTGCTTTGGGTACTCTCAAAATGGTTCATGCAGATTGGGACACCAATGTTAATTCAACACAGGCTTGCTATTCAGGACCACTTTCCTGGTCTCCAGAAATGGCTGCAGGATGCCACTGGGGGGTGGTCCTCAGTCCTGTCCTCAAAACACAGGAAACCTATTTGAAAACAGCTGACTCTGCCCTTGACAGGAGCCTGGATGTCACTCGGCTGGAATAAATATGTCAGTGGAAAAGCAGAGGTGACTGCAGCTGGAGGGGGAATCCAGCAAGGAGGAGTTAATTCTGTTTTCTCTGTGCTTGGTGCACGTGAGCCATCTCACCCAGACATTCAATGAGATCTAAGTTTTAACCTTCCTTGCCTGTCATTAACTATGACAAACAACATGTGCCTTTCCAGCAACTCCTTCTTTGTCTTTAGTTTGTTGCTCTCAACTGATAGGAAGGGTGAGAAAATATATTCTCTGAAAAACAGATGGAAAGAACATAGAAGAGACCTAAAGCACTGTCTTATAGTGCAAGTGTTATTTAAACTTACTTTATTTTTAATTTTTTCAAGAAATTTTTGATTATTTTGTGGTTCCAGAAGCTCTGTAAGGAAAAATAAATAGGATGATTCTGCCTACGTGGATTCAAGTACTAATGACACTTTCATGATCAGAAAAAAAGATGGATGAAAGGAGGTATTTGTTCTACAAACACAGATAGCTCCTTTCTTAATAAGGTGGTTGACAAAGAGGGTATAACCTGCTCCTCCATTACAGAAGGATGTTGAAGCATGGAGAGCAATTTACTTCCTTGCAATGACATACATTCTATTCTTAATGGGCATCTTGGTGTTTCTGATTTCAAATGGGAGTTTTCCACAGCAGTAGAAAGGCTATTTTCCTGGCTTTATGACTCAGATCGAATTTTGTGCTTTATCACTTCAGTATACCTAAGATGAAAATATTCATAAAATTTTAATTGTATTTTTATTGCAGAGTCTGTATGGGCACACAGATTTTTTGTATGTGCAGACTCCACTAGACAAAAATTCTTGGTACTGAACTCCAAGATATATTTTATATACATACACTCAAGTGTGTCTGTACATACATTTTTATGTTTATATGCATGACATTTGCACAGTGTTTGAGGCACTAAGTCTCTGTATGCATGAAAATATACAACCAGGGAGGCTTGACTTCTTAAATGAGCCGTTCACCAGTGTAACCAAGGACGAGTCAGGGAACTTTCCTAATTAGTTTAGTATAAATGAGAGAAAAATAAAGGAACTCTTGAGCCATTAGAAGGTTGAAATAGATCCCCAAAACACGTCCCATGTCACCCATTCACTTGGCTGCCTTTGATTCAGTACTACTACGGTTGTGTGGATGTGGGATAACTGCGCACCATCAGTGCCATGCCTTTTAAAGAATGTTTGAATTAATGGTGGTTTAGCTGACAGCACAGGGAACATCACAGTACTTAGAGTGTGTGCATCACACTAATGATGACACAATTTACAGAATTTGATTTAAAAAAAATGGTTGGAGCTTAAAAATAAACATTTTAAAATCCACAGCAAAACCCCTTCATAAAAATCTGTGTCCCACAAGCTTATTTTTTCCCTTTCAAGATTCTGTACCACCATCATGTGTCTGTGAAATACCCAGCAATGAGCAGCAGGATAAGAAGCTGTTCACTTCTTTCTCCTTTTCTTGCCTTGCTGTAGCTGCTGCTTACACCAACAAAACCTGTGCTCCTTTCTTTTACTTCATGAGATTTATTTGATGTATCTTGAGGACAACAGATCAAGAGGAATCATAGAGTCCAGTGATTCTGTGATTAGACAATGAGTGTCTGGCAGAGCTTGATGGTATGTCTACACCTGACAAAATGAAGGGCTGCTCAGCTCCTGCCATTCAATCTTACGTATTCACATTAAATTACACTGAGGGAAATTAAGAAGGTAATTTATTTCCCTAATTCCAGGTAATACAGTACCTCACACTTTTAACAGCTTCTAAAATATCAGGACCTAATTTGTGAAATTGTGAAGTCCTGGAATATCTGTACATTAGGATCAAGAGGGAAGACAGTAAAACTATTTTCAGCTGGAAATTCATGAGTTTCAGAGATTCTGTAATGTAATTTCCTAAATTAATTAATCTGAGAGATAGATGATCAGGGTTAGATGTTTTTAATAAAAGCTTGAGAATTTCTTCCTATCTTTAAACTTAACAGTATGTTCCTCTCATCCATGTTTTCTATGCTTTCTTTGCACTTAAAACCTCTATATTTTGGAGTATTTTTGGGGGTTTTCTCCCAGCTATCTCTTCATCTGTTAAATATTATTTATTTAAAATTTGCAACAATCTCCTTCTATGAACATAAACAAATAATCTCATGGAATCAGATCCTCTGCTTTAAGAGTTGATGAGGAAGTTGCAATACATTTCATCTGACCAAAGAGCATACACTAACATAACATGAATTTTATACTTTGAAATTACACATTGGACTGGGCATTTGAATAAAAACAATAACAGAAAAGTTCTGATATGAGATTAGAATATTTATTGTAATGAAGATAGCATTCACCTATTGTAATATTCATATTCATCAGGCTATACTGAATATAAAACAATGTCACAAAATCAATGAAGCAAGCATGCCAACTTAATTATTCCAGTCAGAACTGCAACATTTTTAAGAATCCATTTGGCCTTTTGCATCACTGTAGTTGCTAGTACTGAGGATGCTTCATCCCTCAGCTCTATTCCTTTTACTGTCACCAACAGACCCCCGTCTGCGTGGCAGTGGGTGGACCCGACATTGTTAAACCAGACTCGGGAGAGTCACTGCCTTCTCAATAAGATCCAGCTATGAGAGTAGGCTGCCCAAGATCCTGTGGTAATTTGTCAAAAATTAGCATGGTGAGAGTAACTCCAGACAGATATTTCTAAATTATATTAACAAAGGCAGTGTCGTAATCTGAAAACAGTTTATGCTGCAGTGATTAATTAGTGCTGGCAAGGTTCCTTCTCTCTTGGTTGAGTTGAAGTACTGCTCTGTAGCTCCAGGAGGACCATAAAAAATGGTTTACACTTAGAAAGAAGAGTGATATTTCAAGGCATGACAGAGACACAGAACACTATGTATGGGATAAGGAGAAGTATCCTTCCTGGGCACACAAGCAGTGAGTTGTTAACATCGCTGCACTGACATAAATATGTGGTGCTTCTTTGGATTTACCTTATTTGAACTTAATTTCACAGAATGTTTCCTCTCCATACCCCATTTTTATTATTACTGCCCCTGCATTGACTTGCATCTCAAAGGAAATAAAGGAGAATGAAGAGGAAGAAAACTCCAAATAATTTCCTCAGAACAAAGAGCAGGAAATATTGTAGCAGAAGACGCTGCCAGAAGATGTGGCCAAGTGTGCAGGTGAGGTACCAGCAGTGCCTTATCAAATTCAAACCCAGTTTCACTAGCAAACAGGGAAATGAGAAAAGACGTGGCTCTTCCCCTCTTTCCCACCCCACTAATTGCAGCATAGAGTGATGCTGGCCGTGGGTCACACGGCTAGAAGTGTGTGTACAGCTCTCCTCGTCCATCCCTTTGCTAGATCTGCCGGGGCTGTTCTCTGGTTCTAAGGTCAGTTGGCAGCCAATGCCTTTGACTAATGCTGTAAATTATCTTAGTCTCCAAAACCACATGGCCACATGCAAATTATATTCAGGGAATGATTCCTGGCCTGTCATAAGTCCCAAAACATTCCCAGCAGTTTTGGGGAGACTGCTGGCTGTCACAGTTCAACTGCATCACAGGATGCATTTTAATAGTGTGAACAATTATATTTCCTTATGTAGAAACATTCCCTGGCACTGTGTGATTCAGTAATTTTACCAGCACTTGTATGTAGAGCCAGTGTATATAAACACTACTCCCACAGTGAATTAATTGGATTAAAGGGCTACTAGAAGTGTAGCCATCGAATTTGTTGTTTTAATTCAGATAAATTTCTTTCTGTTTCTCTTGAGAGCTCAGTCCCCTTTCAATGTAAATAAGGTGGACCAGAAATTTACTTGCCTTCAGGAAGGGAAATATTCAGGCAGTGTGAGACTAAATAAGATGCAGAATTTACAAAATGTATTGTCAGTAAGAAATTGGCAATGACTTTCTTGAAGGTCCTTTTAAATTCTTAGCACTAGTGGAATGCTTGAAACCAGAACTGCATTTGTCTTTGCACTATACAGAACAAAAAATATTGCCATGATATAGTACTGGGCATCATGTCAAACATCATGACAAGAGTAAAAACAGATTGTGTCTATGTTTTACATATCTACTAGAGTGATTGCAACAATTTTAAGTAAATTCTTCCTTATCATGGCTTTTCAAAGCTGGCTTTCACCGAGGTTGCTTTAATTTGCAGTGATATAGTGAAGTTGGTGTTCGTCAATAAATTACAACTGTCTGTTTTAGAAGCTTAAAACACAGCAAGAAATCTACTGCTTAGAGTTGGCAATTGCTGTCTCATGCACAAAATCCTTCTCTACCTATACCTGTACAACTCGTCACTGAAAGTGTATGAGGGCACCTTCCTTTATGCGCCAGCTTTGACGCCTGATGCAGTTTGACCCAGACCTAATTGCATTCTCAGGGCACAGTCCTGGGAGGTAAGACAGGCAGCCTGTGTGTGGGTGCTGTGTTTTGAAGACTAGAAGTTTAACGACATGAAAACAGGATATTCCATGCTGACAGATTTTTGTGCCAGTGTATGGTTTGAATCTATTCAATGCATTCGTATAGAGATAACCTGTGTGTTCAAACAGCAAAAGTGCAGGCAGTATTCCACAGATGTATCATGTAGAAAGAGTGATTCATCCTAGACAGGGAACACTTGCTCTTAGTTTCCCAGAAATAAACATTTTTTCAGCGCTGTGATGATGTAATGTTTGTCCTGAGTGTGGGCACCTTATCAGGCTGCTGTGATTAAGGCTGACACTGTTTGCCGATAGCACACTAGGAGACTCTGTGGCCAACACAACATAATGCTTCTAGATCCACCAGACTATCAAGTTAACTTAGAAGAACAGGAGCATTTTTAGCATGACTTTAGAATAGATCTTGACCCACATGTGACATACTACACCATCCATTTTGCCACTGACAGGGATACAGGCCACACATTCTTCAGCCCATGAAAAAAGGAGCTGGTTTCTTCTTCAAACTATTTGCAAACTAAAAGGAAGGGAAAAAATAAACAATAAAGCAATCTATTGGGCTAGATAAGCTCAGCAGGTAGAATTTCTGGCAATAATAATGGACTTTCAGCACACAATAAATGATTGACTGTCTGAGAAGGTGCTTTAACCATGTGCAGTGGCTCATGCAAAGCCAGTGACTGAAGGACCCTGATGGGACACAAGCATTTTCAGGGAGCAGTTGGGAGATGAAGGAGGCATGCAACTGTCAGGACAACTTTTAATTTTATTGGGCCTGAACTATCCAGGAAGCAAGAGGTATGTAAAACAAGAGCACTTTGATTCCACAAGTGATCTGCTGGAATCTTCTTGATAGTTGTCTACATAAACCCATGCACATCTCAGGAAATCAGCTTGTCCCTCTCAAAAACATGACTTACACTCTGTTCATAATACCCTTTCAGCTGCGCAGATCAAGTAAATTCCCTAAAACAATGGAATGAGGTAACATTTTGTAAGCAAGGTGTCCACGGTACTTGGCCAGAATGATTTAGGAAATGGTCCTGAAAGGGGTATTTAGGGAGACGTGACAGACCCAAGCACACTGCAGTTGTTTATATTTATATTAATATTGGCTTTGGACACAGCAGCTGCTTATCTGTGAGAGGGGGATGATGAAGAGATTTACATGGATAAAGCACAACACAATGAAGATAGGAGATTTACACGCTGTAACACTACATAAGCTCAAGCCACAGAGACTGAATCATTAGTGGCATTTTTCCAGACTTAGAAAGCTTTAAACATGGATATTTTTTTCCCACTTAGATATTACAAAAATAGATATAAAAAATAACTAGGACAGACTGGAAACAAACAGAGGATTGTGGTTTCCAGCTTTGCAGGGACTGAAAAGTACCTGTTGATACTGAGGTATTTGTTCTCAACTAGGAAAACACATATAGGTCCATGCATAAATATATGTGGGAATAACTGTTAGCAGAATCAGTATCTGGTTGAAATTTGTCAGAGAACATTATTTTGAAATAATTTGTTCCCTGATTATGCATTTTGCATTATTCTTAGTTCTCCAATTTAATAAACTCTCCCTGCTAATCTATAGATAGATGTTACATGGAATGTGAAAGATACTGACCTTTCCTTACAAACCTGAAGTTTATCCAATATTCAAAATCCCTGTGGTAAACTTGGACCAAGTTCTAAATAAACACAGGTTTTATTTGCTTAGGAGCTATGTGGATCTCAGAAGATTCAGAGGATTTGAAACAGGGAAAACTTGTGTTCAGAGGCTGGCTCTACCTTATTTATAATGGTATTATGTCTTTCAGCCATGCAATACTGGAGCAGAAAACAAGCTGACACTGAGGACTGTGATGTCCTATACACACTGTTGATGATGTTTTTAATGAACCTCAAGGAATCTGCAATTACACTGACCATTGGTTGTCTGTGAACTCTCATCAATATATTCCATTACAGAAATTTTAGGAAAAAAGCAGTTTAAATGTAACTTAAGTACTGCTGAACCAAGAATGTAAGTTTGTTTTCTTGAACCAGTGTCAGGATCAGAGTCTGGTCCCTATCAGAGGGTTTGTCTTTTATTGTTTTTCATTGTCTCAGGCTTGGAGGAGTAGTGTGGATGCAGATGGTCTGTCCACCACTGTTTTTTTATATTGAGTTTGGGCTTGGGGTAGAGGGGTTTCAGGGGGCCATTTTATTCTTTGTCTCGTGGCACTGGCTGTGGTCGCACCACGTAGGTGAGCATTTTGCCTGTAAAATACTTTTTAATACATTTTGTTATGAGGATTGTTGCTGTTATTGTCCGTTTTCTTATCTCATTGCTGTTTCCAGTAAATTGTTATCTCAACACTTAATCTCTGCCTTTTGTCTCTCTCATTTGAGGGGGTGGGCAGAAGGGAGTGGCTGCATGGGGCTTAATTTCCAGCTGAATTTTTATTTGCTCAGCGTTTCTTAGCCAATATTCTGAAACATGGCTTCAGAGTGTTGCATTTGTATACATACACACACACTAGCATATTTGGCATTCTACCCATGTCACCAACTACTCTGGTGTGTTTCATTTCCTGCTTTTCAGAAGGCAGGTATAAGCTGGGAAAATACTGGTTATGTTTGCCAGAAAACTGAAAGTCTCACCAAACAGTGTTTATCGAGGAGAATTTAGCACATGATTCAGTTGAGTGATTTCATCCTCACTAAGAAGTCATAACTGCCTGCTAGTTTTTCTTTCATGATATAGAATGAAATAAATTATGTATGTAGGAGGTTTAAAAACATCTATAGTGATTTTTTGGAGCAGATTTCCCCAACAATTGAACAGTACCAAGTAGATTGTTCATAGTGCTTTCATAAACCTATCTCAAAATTATCACCATTGATTATCCTGTTTCATGAAATGAGATGTTAAGGCACAGAATAATCAAAAGATTTGTCCACGAAGCAAAGAACAGAGCCAAAAAGTGAGTCCAGGTCTTATTTTATCCAAGGACAACTAGTCTGAAATATTCCATGTGAAAAATCATATAGGCTACGCTGATGATCACTGAAAACTCTTTATGAGAGAACTGGATTTTTTTAGCCTGGAGGAAAGGAGGCTCAGGGGAGACCCTATTGCTCTGTACAATGACATGGAAGGAGGGTGTAGTGAGGTGGGGGTTGGTCTCTTCTTACAAGTAATCAGTGGTAGGACATGAGTAAATGGCCTTAAGTCACGTCAGGGAAGGTTTAGATTAGATAAGAGGCAAAATTTCTTTACCAAAAGAGTTGTCAAGCATTGGAATAGGCTGCCCAGGACAGGTAGAGTCACCACCACTGGAGGTATTTAAAGATGTGTAGATGTGGCACTTGGGGACACTGTTCAGTGATGAGTTGGCAGTGATGGGTTAATGGTTGGGCTTGATGATCTTAAAGATATTTTCCAACCTAAGTGATTCTATGGTTCTATGATTCTATTATTTACATCCAATAACATTACAGAATAAATCTGTTCTTTGTGATCAGCCAGGGAATGCCAGAACAACTTCAAATATTAACACATCATCTTGGTTTGGGGATTTTTTTTCAGGAACTTGATCAAAGTGTGCTAGTTTGAAAACAAACCAGTGGGAGATCTCAAGTCAGAATTATAATTTAATAGGAAAATTAAAATAAATGCAATAGTACAAGAGCACTGACAGAGTCAGGATACAACCTGACACCCTGTTAGTCAGGGTGGTGGTAGCAGTCCAGATGAAGGGGTCCTGTTGAAGTGGTGATCCTGTAGAAAAGGGTTTGGTCCTCACCTGAAGGTCCAGTGGTGGAGCTCTTGCCCTCCCAGAATGTTATAGGTAAGGGCTCTTGTGGTGTTCGAAATCTCAGATTATATCTAAAACGGAATGCTTGGTTCCTCCCTCTGGGTGGAGCATTTCACAATGGGATGATGTAATTTTATCAGTCATGAAGTGAGACTTGATGGCCCATTAGCAAAAGATATCCCCCAGGAGGGAGGATGGGTCATGGGAGAGATAAAGAACACTGCCCCACCTAGTTTCAACAGCTGGCCCATTAACAGGAGAGGTCCCCGGAGTTTATCAGGGATGAGTCATGAAGGAGATGGGGAACACTGCCCAACCAGTTTTTAACAGCTTATGAAGATGTTGATAGAATACATACTTTTGGTCACATCTTACATTGTAACCCAGGACACAAAGTCTGGTGTAACTTAGCACGAAACTCTGCTGATTTCAAAGTGAATTTGATTCACCACCAGTTTTTATTGATAGCTTTTAAGTTTTGCTTTGCATGTGCCTTAATTCCAAATCTCTCATGTGCCACGATGTACCTTAGGGTGATCTGCACCTTTGGATAAACTGCTGCTTGTCATCACATTCCAGGGAAATTCTCTGGGGTAATCTTGGGTGGTGATTAAGGAAAACTGATTTACAGCCAAGAAAAATAAGGAGTTTTTAATATAACTGTTAGCGTAGAAACACATAACCACGGGNCAAAATAAGGAGTCCATGAGAGAGGATGGTGTTTGGATGTATCTTACATGCTGCCCTCTCATCAACACTTTTTAGTGTGTAGGTTCTAGTGCAAGTTCCTTAAGGAAAAAACATCTTCACATCAGAATCCTCCTGTCACTGAAAACCACCTTCTGCTATCTCTCCTGTAATAAGAGAGTAATAAACTCACCTGAAACATGATCTCCTCATCCATCTTAATTACTGAGCAGTGTCACTTTTGAGAAAATGCAGACTTTCTGCCTCAGAATACAGAAGGTATAACTATGCACACAGTGCTGAGCTAAGATTGCATGTGAGCACTGTAACCTGCTCCTTCTTCTTTGGTGAGGCAGGTGACTGTGGCTGGACACAGAACAAGCAAGAGGATATTTATCTTGTCAGCACAGGAGGATGTGGCGGTTGTGACTTCGCTTTCCACTTTCTCAAACTGGGATGGAATATGCTGTTAAATGAGCCATGTAGGCCATAATTTTATCTACTGATACAAAGATCCTGGATGCAGGTCCTTGCAGCACCAGGAAGGCATCTTGTCCATCCCATCATCACTATTTTGTCAGTTCTTTCTTTAGTGACTCTATAAATACGCAAATATTTTCTCTAAGGGACCAATTCTTTTTAATTGACAGCTCCATTGCTGATAAAATGCATAACTCTGATGTGACACAACGGTTTTGGTGAAGCTATGATACCTCAATTGCAATATAGGCCAGAAGACAGGATTTCAAGTGAGGAATGTGGAAGAGCTTAAAGTCATTTTTATGAAGAGATTCAGGATTAAAATACTGGAGCATCTTGATTGTCTGGAGACCAAACAGACACCCAGTTTTGCCACATTCCATACGAAGAACAGAAAAGGGAAGTGGATTCAGATGACTGGAACTCTGCAAGCTGGCATCAATATAGTACTCTTTCAGAACAGCTGAATTGCGTTTTTTACTCTGTAGCATCAGAATAATCAGGAGTGTAAGCCAATTGGTACCAAGCAGAGAAAACCAGGAAAGCACTTCCTGAAGGTGCTGTGAGAAAGCTAAAGGTTATTGCTCTTAAACAACAAAACCCTACAGAACTGCTGCAAAGGTTGTTGAGCTTTGGGATTCTTGCTGTACTGCAGAGACTTGGTTCTGGCAGGAATGAAGTCCGTATTTTTCAAGAGGGATTTCAGTGTTATTGAAAGCAACTATTTGCTGTGAAATCAATGGACTTTGCATACTCAGAGACCTTTGAGTATCTGGGCTGCAGTCCAATATGAGAAATAAAAGCTGCTGATGAGAAAAATGGACTTTAGAACACCAATACTAAGTTAATGGAGGTATTTCAATTCTGTTTCCTAATTGTATGCAATCTCATAGCTCACAAAGGAGACACAAGGTGAGAAATTTGGCTCCTGTTGCAATCCCATAGCTCACAAAGGAGACACAAGGTGAAAAATTTGGGTTCTGATGTTTGATGCTACACAATTTTTATTAACTTTAGAACAAAATTTTGAAGTGAAAAGAACATGATTAGAAATGAGTAAAACTCAAGTGAGGATAAAAAAAAAAGAGCTGAAACAACTTGATTTCTAAATTGTATCCTAGGATTAACTACAGTATTAAGATAACTGAGCATTTTTCAAAACTTTTCTACATATGGATAGGCTGGAAACACCAGTCCTCCTTCTTGCTCACAGAATGGAGGCAACCTGTGTCCTGTTAAACCTCTGTTGGGTTAAAACACATTGAGGTACATTTCCAGGTGTTTGAACTATAATTGCATACACTGCTGCCATACTTTAGCTTCCTTTACGAGAATGATCACAGTAATTGATCACAATGTCCTATTTAGTCTTTGTGCCTTTTTGAACTTGGATAGTATCAAAGGAAAAAGATCTTAGAAATATCTACTCAAGTGAAGAAAGCAACTTAGTCAGGTAAGTTTGTGACTAGAACTGAACAGAAACTTTAAAAAAAAATGAGACATCTGTGATTCTTTTAAAGTAAACCTTTTGATAAAGATGACATAGAGAAAAAGGTTGGGGTGTTTGTTTGTTCGTTTATTTGTTGGGGTATTTGCACATTATATTAGAAGTTCCCAGTTAAAAATAATGCTATTGTTAGTATTAAGATCTTCTATGCAAGGAAAAGAATGTAATGGCTACGTGTAATTCACAGCAAACATTTTTTTTTTTTTAATGAGGAAAACATGTCTTGATTTTTAAAAAGAAAAATATTTTATTTGACACCAAGTGTATCAGATGATTTTAGGATCATCTCATAAACAGCTCATCAACAAAGAAAAGCTACATTTGCATGTATTTTTCTGAGAATTATTGCTGAGTCACATTATTGCTTCTCACAACCCTGGAAATACCCGAAGCTTCTTGTCAGCAGAAAAAAATATATCTGTGTCCATTGTCTGGAGGTTCTAAGCCCAGGATGTTCTGAAGCAGAAAGGAACCCATTGAATTGCACGGGAAGATGGTGTTACAAACCCATTTGCAAGGTGGCTGGTGCTTTATATAGAATCTACATTCCAGTGTAAGAGTGTTGGTAGGACAAGAGGTAATGGGTAGGTTCAAACTAGATATAAGGAAGACTTTTTTTTATGATCAGGGTTGTAAAATACTGGAATATTTTGCCCAGAGAGGCTGTGGATGCCAATTCCCTGGAAATATTTAAGGTCAGGTTGGATGGAGCTCTGAGCAACCTGATCTGGTTGAAGATGCCTCTGCTCATTACAAGAAGGTTTGATTGGATAAACCTAAAGGTCCCTTCCAACCTAAAATTTTCTTTGATCCTATGACATGTTGAATGCTGACTCCTTTTCCCAATGGGAACATGATTTATAACTCAAAGAGTACCTCAGATAAAGACATCTAAGCAGCTGATCAGGGTCTTGTCTTAAACTGTAGAAGGGAGAGGCCTGGACCTTGTGCTAGTCTTTGTGCACCAAAACATTATGAACAATGAATATATGGATAGAATTGAGTTTAATTCTGAGCTGCAGTGACAAAAACTTAAGTTAAAAGTGCTCTTTCTTAAATGGAAATCATATTAAATATCTACTTTTATTTATCTGGGGCAAAAATTACTTTATTTGTTTATTTATTGTACTGGACTGGGTATGTGAGCATAGATTCTTCAACACATTTATTCTCAACAGTAAAATACCACTTGAAAATATAAATGAAGGGAAGAAGGAAATAAAGGTCTTATAGCTACACTCCAATTTTCCATGACATTCATTATAAAATGTTGATGTATGGTATTCATTGACCTCTTTCCCACAACACTTGCAAGCATGACTTTTGAAAAATCACATCCATCTGTTGATACATCATGCCAATCACAGTTATCCTTCAAATATATTTACCAAGAGGAGTATTTTGAGAAAATATGTCTGACGGTGACTAATTGACTTTTATGCAACAGCTAGGTATTAGCAGATTTTAAATTGAAGGTATTATCTAGGTTTACTGGCCTTGTCATTTTTATCCCCCTTTAAGACTAAATTTTATTTATGAAGCAGAATTAATTCAATGAGGAATAAATTTGACGAACACCAGCTCCTCACAGTCATTTTATTCAGTCAAAATTTTTGTTTAAAGGTTGTTCATGTGTGTGTGAATTTGTCACTTTTTGCCTGCACTGTGCAATGTGCTGCAAAGTGGAGGCTTGGGAGGTGAAAGGCACAACTGCTGAGTAGTTTTGAATGAGCAACATGTGAGGCACTGACAACTCAACTTTTAGAGTACTTAGGATTTTTGCAGGGCTGATTTAGCTATAATGGATAACATGAAGTCTGAACATGGAGTTTTTATATAGTGAAAAGATAGTCTAGGATAACAAACATTTAAATTTTATTTTATTTTAAAAAAATATTAATTAACTATTTCAAGTGCAAACACATTAGTAGAAAAGCTCTTTAATCTCTGTAGTCTCACATACCCTTTTCACTCCTCCTCAAAATATCACAGACATCTACTTGCTAACCCATTGTTTTAGCTTTGACAGAACCACTCTGCAGCTCCCACGAATTCCCTGTAACTTCTTCCCTCACATGTTTGCCTGGATTTACTTTTACTGTTTAAAGATATAATTCCACAAAGGATTACCTCTGGATGTGAAGACTCTTCACACGAATATCCCTCTTCTCAGGGTTTTAAAGTGTCTGAGATGGTTATTTAAATAAACACACGTATAGAAGCTCATCCTCTACAAAAGGGATAAGAAAGAAAGAAAGAAAGCTTATTCATCTGGGCTTAATAAAAAATTTTCATCTTTTCTATGTCACATATTATTTTAGGGACATATCTAGGTATTTCTAGGTTACAGATGGGCAGAAAATGACTTCAGATTATAAGCCCTGAAAAGCTTTCATAAGCCTTTTCTTCTAAATCAGGTGAAAAGCCACATCTTTCAAAGCCTGTCATTGAGTAAAAATGTGAATATGGGTGCAAAGTCCTTATTAAAAATATCCAATGGGGTAACAGGTTGAAGTGCAACAGACAAGAAATTTAAGCTGTGGTCTCTCTCCTGCTTACCACAGCTCCAAAGAAAACAGAAATTGGACAGACTATTTAAATAAAGTTGCCTCTTTTGGATGAAAGACTACTTTGAAAAAATTTCAGGTAGCAGAACCATCATTCAAATCACTGCTCAGCACTAGGCAGAGTAAGGAAATCTGTTGGAGACTCTTACAGCCTAATGAAGTATCCTTGCTACTCCAGTGTAGCCTTCCTTCTTATTCAATTTCATCTACACATAAGCAACCTTTTCTTGATGAAGTGTCCTGTTCATTCCAAAAAAATAAGCAGCTGTTTGAAAATGAACACACAAGCCCCCAGAA
The DNA here is from genome assembly GCA_013400235.1 of Oriolus oriolus. Classification (NCBI taxonomy): domain Eukaryota; kingdom Metazoa; phylum Chordata; class Aves; order Passeriformes; family Corvidae; genus Oriolus; species Oriolus oriolus. The sequence continues at coordinate 83,689 of VXBT01013161.1, forward strand.
AACAGATCTCAGCCTTGGCCAAGAAGTATCACAAAGTGCACAGGACACTCCTTTGAGATGTCCATGACTCAGTTTGTTGGCATGACTGATTCAGGTTCTGACCAGTTCAATTACAACAATATCAAAGCAATCTCCATATTCATTATTATTATTTTTTTTTTAGCTGCAGTCTTCATTTTGTCAGCATGTCCTTTTGATGACATAAAAACAGTCTCATCATCCCTGATGCTTTACTTTTTCACAGTGTTTTTAAATGAAGAGAATTCTGGTATGTTTTGTTGTAATCTACCAATGCATTGCATTAAGGTAAAGAGCAGCTCTGTTTATCTATGTACATGTGCATATGCAATTTCTTCTTGACTTCTATTTTCAGTGATGGAATGGACTTCAAGGATGCAATTTTGTCTGTATGTCTATTATTCCAGACTTCCTTAATTTTCCTAATAGTTACTAGATTGAGTTCTTAAGCTTGCCCACACAGCTACTTTCAGTATAATTATTCCAAATTAAGGGGGTTATTTGAAATGGATTGGTTAAGCATATGAAATTACTATGTGGTTATTCCAAATGGAATAAAAGCAGACTTAACTGAATTTCCCTCCTTCACTTCCAATCCAAATAGAACCCAACTTTATCAAATGAGGTGCAGTTTCACAAGAAATTTAAACCGGGTTAGCTCCTTAGAAGACAAATGTGTGTCATGACATATCTGTGTTGCCCTCTGGGCCCACAGGCTTCAAGGACAGGAAAACAGGCATGTTTTCCTGTTTAGATGTGAAAACAGCATTAGAGGAAAGAAAGAAAAAGATTGAAGAATTCTGACCAGCTACCCGCACACTTTATATACATTTAATACATTTCTGTGTGTGAGTAAAACTGACTGTCCAGAATGCAATTTCTTACATGGACTTAGTACCAGTATATGAGTAGACATGACTATGCCATTTCTTCTAAGACACTAAGCTTCCATGGAAGTGGGAAGATTTAGGGTGGTGAAAATCTAACAGGAGAATTTCCAATCTGGTCAGAAGTTAATTGGCAACCTGGTATGCCAACCAGCACCAGTGTTAACTGCGTCTTAACATACCCCTGTACCTAAAGTGCCTGTGCAATTGGATTAGAAGTCAAACTGGACTGAAACAGCCAGGGCTTTTAAAACAACTTCTAGCAATGGTACACACCAAGGAAATCACAGACTAGATGAAAACGATTTTTTAAATCATCGATTAAACAAACTCTTAAAGCAGTATAACATTCACAGTATTTTGAAGACTGTTAAGATGAACTCTCATGAATTCTCATGTGCTCCTTCATGACCCCACAACATCCATCACCCCAATATAATGTACAAAACATCTTAGAAGAATATCAAAACTATGGCAAATTCTTCCTGGCCTGTGAACTGGAAGATTTATTTTGAGATAAATTGTACACAGAGAGGGTGGATGTGGGAGGAGGCTTGTGTTAAATCCTTATCCACAAGTCAATGACCTCTTGGAAAGCTTCCAAAAGCTCTGTCTGTGTGATGAAGGAGGCAGAAAAGAAACATATGCTGTGATCTGTTCACAGCAACAGGCATAGGAAGGAGAAAGATCTTAGGAATTCAAGGAAAGAAGGAAAAAGGCTGTGAGAGCCTGGCCAGTATCCAGTACCCGTTATATCCAGCTAATAACATTTTTCTGTGCTTTAGTTAAATTACGTACTGCTCAGTGTTCATTTCTTATTCTTGTTCTTGTACATGTGTGTGGTTAGCAGCATGCCTGAAGACATGTCTATAACATCATATCTGCTAAAACACTGAGTATTGTCCTAGGGAGGTGGGAAACTTGGGGGTACAAATCCCCTCTTTGAAACAGCTGACAAACTGCTGTTCTGAACAGAAGGTACATGGAAGCTTGGCTTGGAAGATGGGACATGTAGAGTCCACAAAAGCTGACAAGAGAGTACTTTAAAAGAAAAAAGGATTAGCATAAAAAATTTGAATTCTTCTCCATCATAAATATTGATGTTTTTCATATATTAATGAATAATTAAAGAGTTTCTTTAGATGAGATTACTCTTTTCTATTTACTTTTTTTTTTCCACATTCTGATGATTACATAAAAATGTCACTGTTTACATAAAGATTATCAGTGAGTATTTTTATCTTGACACAGCATGCAAAGGTAGGATTTATTAGACGAGATTTTGGCGTGATCATTTTTGATGAACCTAGGGTCTCAAACAAGCTTTTTGTGTTTTGCTCAAACAACTATAGATTATTCACCACTGTCATACTGTTGATTTCAGGAGCTGTACACCATATGTGAATAAAGTTAGGCTCTTCAGCAGTTTGAACTGCCTACATGATATTTCAACTGATACATCATTTTACATGAAGTGGGTTTTTTTTCCTGTATTAGAATTTCATGACCTACAGTAAGTAATTGAGTACTAATTCCTTCCTCAGTGAAGAACGAATTATGTCTGACAGAAAACAGGATCAGGACTAAAGACACAATGGAAATACTAGCTTTGCATTCTCTTTGTCACACCTGTGTGTCTGCCTTAGGACAATATTTCCCCTTACCTATTTAGCTGATTTATAGGATTCTGTTCAGATGTAACAATTCAGCAAAGTGGAATTTTCTTGCTGGTGTAGCAAGTATCTCTGGGGTTGAGATTTCTTTTAGACTGTAATGACACAGGACAGGGAAATGTAGAACCACACAGAGCACAATTTAATTATTTACTTATTTTACATGTGAACCACAGAATTTGAAACTGGATGCGGTATGAGGGCTGCTGTGGAAGGCAGCAATCCTAACCATGAAAATAGCCTGAAGAGGCTGCTCTTTAGTGACTTAGTCTGCTTTTGAAGGTTTACATTTTTTCATTTTTATCAGCAGATTTTCATGATTATTTTAGTTGTTCTGAAACAATTTGCCAAATTATCTTAATCATCTGATGATAAAGTAGTTGAATAATTTTTTTTCTTAATCTTACGGCATTTTTTCCCTCCAGCTGTTCCTAACAGAATGTAAGACTGAATATACAAACACTGTGTGCATTTTGAAGTTCTGCTTCAATGTCGGATACTGTATGAAACATGGTCTGTGAGGCAACCATGTGCAGAAAACAAGGTTCTTCTTGTTATTATGGGTTCATTAAATACACCTGCCTGATTCTTGCACAGCTCCATTTTCTTTTCAACATCATGGCTTTCTCATAGCAGGGATCCGTGGAACTGAACTTCATCTAGCAACAATCATTATGCTGCTAATCTCAGGAGGGAATCAGCTGCCTTTCCCAATCATGAATGATGAATATAGAATATGGATAAAGATATTTTAAAAAGGTTGTCAGCTGAAACATGAATTATAAACTATAAAGTTATACTTAATCAACATTGTAGCCCTTGATAGACATGTAGCAGGACACTTGGTGAAAGAGTATTGTGACAACTCAGCAAAAGAGTATTTAGAACATTATTTAAAAGTGGAATCACAAAATCAAACTCAGCTGTTGCCGTGTGCCAGGCAGAATTTTCCATGAAAGTAAATGACATCAAGTGGGTTGATTTCCCCGCCCAGGACAGTGACTCCGAGGGCGGGGCAGAGGAGGATGCCAAGGGTGGTGTCTTCCCCTGAGGACACAGCTCTCCATTCTGTCTGTCTGGCCTGGCTCACTCCCCCTGCCTAGAAGGTTCTGCACATTCGGTTTCCCTATTGGCTTGTTAGCTTTTGCATATGTATAGCCCCTTATGTTTATGCAAGTTAGGTCTGGAAAGTTCTTTTCAGTTATTCCCCCGATTGTTCCATTTGAATTAGTCCCGCCTTCCCTTCCCTGTGATTGGCCCTATGTCATCCCTCATCATCTCCTGATTGGTTTGTTCCTTGTTCTGCCCCTTTCTCCGCCCCTGTATAAAATCCCATGTCACCCTGCCTCTTGGCTCCTTTTGTCACTCCCGTCTCATCTCCCTGTCTCACCCCGGGGCAAGGGGAAATAAAGACTTGGCACGCTGACACTTGGAGTCCCTCTCGTCCTTGCTTCCATCCGTTTGCACTATCAACGACTGCTGCCTACTCCCCTCTGGGGCTTGCAGAGCGGGAGCTGGATTCTGTGGCAGCTTCCCGGAGCGTGTCTGCTTCACCCTCTGCTATCACAGACAGGCTTCTGTGAGCGCGGGTACCGGACACTCCAGTGGATTGCCGCCCGCTTGGCCATCGGGCAGCTGAGCGGTCACCGTGGCACTCAGCCACAAAATGGAAGCCTACAGAGGATAGAAGCAAAGACAGGAGCCCAGAAAGAATACACAGAGGCTCGTCATGACCCAGCAACGTTCACTGACAGTGTAGAAAACTGGCTTTATCCTGGACTGCTCCAAAGGCAACATGGCCAGCAGGTCGAGGGGGTGATTCTGCCCCTCTGCTCTGCTCTGGTGAGACACCACCTGGATTATTGTGTTCAGTTTGGGGGTCTCCAACATAAGAAGGTCATGGATCTGTTGGAGTGAGTCCAGAGGAGAGCCATGAAGATGATTAGAGAGAAGGCTGGAGCACCTCTCCTGTTCAAGACAGGTGGGGAGTATCGTGCTGTCCAGCTGGGAGAAGAGAAGGGTTTGGGGAGACCTTATTGCACCTTCCAGAACCTAAAGGTGGCCCATACTAGAAAGCAGGAAAGGGAGTTTTGACAAGTGTAAGGAATGATAGGATGAGGAGGAATGGCTTTAAACTGAAAGAGGGCGGGTTTATAGTAGATGTTAGGGAGAAATTCTTTATGGGAAAGGTGGTGATGTACTGGAACAGGCTGCCCAGAGAAACTGTGGATGCCCCAGCTCTGGAAGCGTTCAAGACCAGGCTGTTTGGCCCTGAGACCTTGTGGGGCTTTGAACAACGTGTTCTACTGGAAGGTGTCCCTGCCAGGCAACGCAAGGGCAGTATGAAAACAAATACGAAAAACACACACAATATGACATTTCATAAAATGGCAACTTCCTGTCATATGGAATCTGTAACAAAATGGGAAAGTATTTCCTGTTGCAACATCCCTCTGAATTAACCACATCAGGTGGCAATGGGGCCATTGCTCCTGTCAGTGGATTCCAGGGTATTGTGTGGCCATGTGAGGTGTTTTACAAAATTTCAGATCTCCAAAAAGCTGTTTGGGTCTTCTTTCTTGCACTGTGTAGTAGATGTCTGCCCAGGGGGGCTGCAGGGTGTTTCCTCTGTGGGAAGAGGGTGCTGGACACAGAAGGTCCCAGCCAGATCCAGTGACCCACCCAGGGCACAGCCAAGCTCCTCAGCCAAGCTGGGGGAGCCAGGGGAAACAGATTCCAGAAAGGGCTATGGGCAACAGCAGAGGAAGAGGGAGAAAAGGGGGTAACAGCAGCCAAGGGACCCCAAGGCAGAAGGGGCTCTGGAGCAGGGATCTTCCCTGTGGCAGACCTGGAGAGACCCTGCTGGAGCAGAAACCCCCCTGCAGCCTAGGGAAGACAAGTTGGGAGTCAAGGAAGGAGGAGGGGCCTGGGGAAGAGTCGTGGGGGGAAGGATATGTTTTAGTCTCTGTCTTTATTTCTCTACCCAAATTTATCTTAACTGACAATAAATTAAGTCTGTTTTGTCCATGGTGGTAACTGGTGGGTAATCTCCCTGTCTTTACCTCAGTCCTTGAGCTTTTCCACCCTCTTTTCTCCTCTTCTGATGAGAAGAGGGAGGGAAATGGTGTCCAGGAAGGGGGCCAGGTTTAACCCACCAGGCAGAGTTAGTTACCAGTAGACCTGTGATCTGGGCCGCCCGATGGAGAGGCTAAAACACATCACTGAAATCTCCCACTGCTGAAGCAGAAGGAGGGGACACCACTTCAGTCACTTCATTGCTGCACCACCATTTTTAAATTAGCACAATCTTGTAGGGTATCTGCACCCACAGGCAGCACTGTGACAGCATGAATTAAGGAAATACTGATTTAATGTCTTCTAGTCATACTCTTTTCCCTTTCCCTTCTGTGGCTTGATGCACCCATGGGTTGTTTCCTTTGTGAAAACACTTGCATAAGTGTGATCTCTGTGGGCATGAAACCCTCAGGTGACCCATAAAATAAGTGCAGTAGAAAAAATGTACAGCTTTCTCTGAACTGCTTCTCTGAGAGATCAGACAAGCCCCAGCACTGGTGTGAAGTAGGAGATGAAAATGAAAGTTACTTAGGGCCTGAAGAGAAAGGCAATGAGACCATCCTGTGGCAGAGAGAGACCAAGGTGTGACATTGCTTTCACTGTGACACAAAACTGCAACTTAACTGTTCACAGAGAAAACACCCAAACTGGTAAATAAAGCAGAATAAAGTACATTCTCTGGCACTGAGATCATTTAGCACAGCAGCTTTGTTGTGAGTGAAATGACACACACTCAGAAGAGAGAAGTAGCACATTTATTGATATAAAACAGTGATTTTACAAAGTTGATGGTAAATGTGTCAGTGATTTAACAAGATTCAATGGCAAGGCACTCTCGAGTGTTTACTGCACAGAGGATGGGGTCAGGGAGAGCTTTTCATTGACTCATGTATTCTGAATTTCTTCTCAGTGGGAAGTTTAGATGTGGCTGGATCCAGACTTAGGCCCAGACTTGGTCGGTGGATTGTGTCTAAAGGATTAGATCTGTGCAATCAATCTTTTAAATCACTTATCAAAGATTTCAGTATTTTCCAATTCACTGAGTATTTGACACCATAAAGACTCTCTTGGCCTCTAGGAGTAACCTTGAGAGGTGTCACTGCTCGAGGGGGACTCCTGGCATGCAGCTCACTGCCATACTATTTATGTCCACTATTTATGGAGTAACATGATTGATCCAGTTATATTTGCACACTGACTAAAGATGTTAGTTTCTTCCAAACCTGGCTTAAGTCAAGGTGCTTGACCAGCACTATTGGTTAAGCAGGTTCATTGCTTAAATTAGCCTTTGCCTATTATGTTGTTATCTGCTTCTCCTGAATCCAGTTTGAGTGACCAGAAAAATAGATTACAACTGTCACTGGAGATTATCACCTGAGCAGGGTTACAGGAAACAGAGCTCAGGTTGGGACAGCTTTCTTGTCCACACCATAAAACAGTCCTTTTACTCAAAATAGTAAGGTCCTAAGTGCCTAATTACAGCAGTCCCTGATCTTGTCTAACTCCTGACTGCCCTCAGGCATTACTCAATAAAGTTCAGATTGAACCAAGCCATTGACCTGACCATTTTAAATTTATTAGTATGGACACAGTCATGTCTGTTCACTGCAATGATTTTTTAGTGTCTCTTTCAGGACAAGCTCTCTGATTAATAATCACGGAGGGTAGAATTCAGCTTCAGATCAAAATACCTATTCCATAAGGATATAAACGTGGGCTATTGCCTAAATGTTGGTATGTAACGCTGTATGAAATGTCACATATATTTGAGAGCTAAGGAGATAGGGAGATCTGCTATTAGACCTGTGCCATTCTTCAGTGGCATATGAGTTGAGAGAAAATAAACCAGATGAAATCAGAGATGTATAAGGTGTAAATGAAACAGTGGAAACAGTGGATTTCCATTATAATTCCTTAAGTTAATGAATTTTCACCAGAGTTGAAAATCAGTTTTCTATGCAAAGAGCTCTGTCACCACCTGAGTTGTCTAAAGCTGCCAGAAACCTTCACACTGAAGTGGCAAATATAATAGAAAACTTAGAACCTTTTAGAAAGTGACAGCCATTCACAATACTCTAAAGTATCTGAAATTACAGTAGGTAGCTCAGGGTGAAAAACTGAATCAAGCCAAAAAATCTTTTAAAGTATTGTAGCAAGTGCCAGTATTAAGAGTTTATATGGTAAACTGGGGCAGCAAGCCATCAATTATTTAAAATAAATTTGATCAGAATTTTCCTCTGGCATTAAATTTGAGTGAAATAGAATGGCCTGTGCTTGTCCTGTAAAACTCTCTTAGCCTCCAGATCAGAGCAACCACATCCAAAATGCCTATTGGGAATGATCTCAAGCTTGCACGAAGGTCTAAAATGAGGCTGTCCTAAGGCTGTCCCAGATTAAAATCATGCCAAAATTAATCACAATTTCACTGTAGGTATAATGAATATTCAGGACCCATGGATGTTCCTTCAAGTTATTTAATTAAGTAGGAAAAACATAGTGAAGGGATTTATAATATAGATAAAAATGTCTTCTATACTTGAAAGTGATTGTTTTGCTTATCCCATCTTGATGAGTGCCATTGGTGCCACAAATGGTTTAAGAACAGAATTTCTTTGACTGCTAAGAAGATGGAAAAAGAAGAATTTCAGAAAATTCTCCTAGTCACCCACCTGCAACTTCAGGAACATTAGTAAAACTGGAAATCAGACCTAAGGACATACTTTCAGGAATTAGATTTCCTTATTCTTTAAACTTTTCTCCAAATCTCTTTCTTCTTTCTGACAGCAGCATAGATTATTTTCCACTTCAGTCATCACCCTAACAAAAGTGTTGTACTAAAAATCTGCTGCTTTTTCTTGCTACAAAAAAACCTCCTGCTCTGGCATAAGGCCTACTTAATCTTAGTCCAGAGCAGTAACGCAAAGGTTTTCTCCCCTCAAGCAGAGGTTGCAAACCATTTTGTTTAATAGATGCCTATCAGGAAAGCCCGTGATTCCTCATGTGTGAATGAAGCTATTAAACCCCAAACCTTATTACACAAATAATGTCCATTTTGATATTTCAAAGTACTTTTAGCAAGGTGCTCACAAGAGTGTTGTAAATGATCCGTAAACAGTGGAACATTACAGGGACAAATTGTAGATTGGGCAATTTATTTTCAAGAAAGTTTACTGCCAAAGGAGAAACCAATCACCATTGAGGGTCACTTGAGGGCCCAATCCTACAAAAGTTCCTCTGCTGTGTCTTCCTTGCTCATGCTGTGACATTGTGTAAATCAGGAAAATTAATCCTGTGAATAAGGTATTATTGGGTGAGTTAGGGGTTTGAAGCATTGTGTTTTGTAATAATACAAAACAAGTATCTCCATTACATTCCTGTAGGTAATTCCCTCACATTTCTAGGTAATTTCTTTTATTCTTTCTGGCAGATGTGCCAGCACCATAAGCATGAAGAACTACAACTAAAAAGAGGATGTAAAACTTAAAAAAAGGAGCCAAGCAAGAATTTCACATGATACTTCGTAAATGAAAAAAAAGTCACTCCTTTAAAGTGCAGGTTTATTCAATATTCCTCACTTCCAGGAAAGTGGAAGGGTGAGGTAAAAAAGCTATTTTCGCTGAAGTGTATCACGCACAATGCTTTTGATTTGTCCCAAACACATTCAAAAGGTCTGAATTTCAGTAGTGCATTTTTATATTAATTTCTTTACTAAATATCAAAACGGGTTTTAACCCTGCATGTCACCATTTCCTGTTTCTCAACTATGGAGATAGTATCCAATAGCACAGGATGATAACCTTTAAAACCCTGCTGCCTGGCACCAGCTGAGGTGACAGAACTGGTGATGGAGACTTCAAAAAGACAGTGGTTTCATGACATTTGTTGTATTATTTTGAAGGTCAGTCAGTAAGGGGCTGATTCTGAAAAAAATCAGCAGAAGCAGCTTTATGTTAATTCATGCCACTGGTCATTTTTCTATTCTTGAAGCTTATTTCAGGTTCCCTGGGGTGGGTTTGACCTTGGCTGGCTTCTGGGTGCTCACCTAGCCGCTTTCTCACTCTTCCTCCTCAACATGACAGCAGAAGAAAAGATGCAAAAGCAAGGTTTTTTTCCCCCACATCTTTTCTCACTCCTGTCTCACAGCTGCTACAGTGCTTTAAATTCCTTTTAAAATGTGTTTTCACAGAGACATCACCAGTTCTGCTGAAGAAGCAGCCTTTGGTCAGTGAAGGGGCCATTTTGGAGGCAGCTGGAGCCAGCTGTGACCAGCATAGGGTGAGCCCCTGATCTCTTCTCAGAAAAGTTTTCCCAACTCCCCAAACTTTGCCATATATATATAAAAAAAATACACCCTCATATCTATTACTCTGATATTAACCTCTATCACAACCTAACCTGCATTTTGGGAATGACTACTACTAAGCATCAGAGCATTTACATTCTGCACTTGTATCAGCTCAAAATACTCATCATGTGCCTTCATACTAGGTTTATTTCCAGGTGCACCTGCGGCACAATGGGAAACTGGATATAAGGATAATGAAAGCAGCTGCAGTCATGTAGCTGGTCTCCAGTGATTCTCAGACTGCCTCGTTGTGCATTTCTCATTAGGAGTGTGAATAACATAAACAGTTCGGGGTTTTTTTTAGAGACACCTTAGGCATCATTATCTCACCCTTAAGCTTTGCATGCTAAGAATGATATCAAACCCAAATTCAATAGAGAAAGCTTCCCTCAGGACTCCAACCAATATTCAGTCTGTATTCCATGCTCTTACTCTCGGGTTCTTCTTTAGGATTTGCCATATAAGACTTCCCTTTTCTGAGTACAGAAAATGCATTCCAGAAACAAATCTGGAAGCTCAAAATCATTGGAAGACTAAGCCAGATGTGGAAGTTGTTCGACATCTCGCAGTAGCAGTGCCCTCTGCTGTCAGTTGTCCTCATCCTTTAGTGAAAGCTGATTGGATACCAAACCCAAAAGAATTTTATACAAATGAATCTTAAAACTAGAAATTGACCTTATGACTCTTTCAGGTCTTTGAGAGATGTTTGGAACCCCTGAAGCTCTAATATTTGGGTGTCTGTGGAACTAACTTTGAAACTAGACCAGCTTTGAGATGAAGGTCAAACCACACAATATCCAGACATCCTTTTCAGCCACAGTTATTCCATGTATCTATGATACTCCGTACTTATAATCCCTGATAAACTGTTAAAAATTATTTTTTAACAAAAACAATAGCTGTGGAACACAAATAGAGTTATCTCCCAGCAAACGGGACAGCTAATTCATCTGTTGCTGAACACTATTTTCAGATGTAATCACAATGTTTCCTGCCTAGAATTATTGGCATCGAGCTTGTAAATGTATCCCCTAAGGGAGGAAAAACACTGTAAATAACTTGCCTTTAAAGAGGAGGTTTATTGGATTTTTACACCAGACAACATGAGCTCTGGTTAAATGCTGAGTGATATTTATATCCCTGTACATCTAGCCATACCTCACCTGCTTTTTTTTTTGCTTATTATTGCTTTTATTTTTTTTTTATTTCAGCATTAGTGAACATAGAAATCATCGGTATTCACTTCCAGAGTCTTAGTAGTGTTCAAAATATAGACACATTAACGGAGGGTGAACATGGCAGCTGAAAGAATAGTCTTTTCCAATTTCTTTTACTATCTCATGAATTAAGGGGAAAAAAGAGGTGAAGAGGGAAGAAAGAGAGATGAAAACAGAGATGAAATTATTCTGCTGATATTCCTGTCCAATAAGACTGAATGGCCTAAAGGGAATATGAGCATGGGCTTTCAATATGCTCAGCTGAATTGTGAGTTGTTACCAGTTTATCAGGCAGTGTAATTTACACAGCCCTTAAGGAATACTGGGTATGGATCAGTACAAGTGTCATAGGAGCACAAATTTAGCTTAAATCTGCCACACTGTGTTTTCACAAGGTGCTTGTAAGAGCTTGACTCTCAGATTGTCAGACATGATGTGCTACTTCAGATCCCTGGATGAGTCCATCTCAGAGCTCCCTGCATTATATAATTGCTCAGCAACACTTTCAGCCTGTTTATGCCATGGGCACTATAATACAAGTTGGCCTAATGGAAATTATGCTGGCCTGATTTTCTAAAGGCAGCTGTATATATGTGTTAAAACCTTTAAAAGTTATTCAGCCCTGTTCCAAAGGTGAAAATTTCCCCCGGAGAAGTCAGAACAAAATGTGTTACTTCTTTGAGAGAGCCTGACCTCAGACTTTCACATGGACATTCTGTTTGTTTGTAGATAGCTAGGTAATGTGATTTCTCCCAGTTTACATGTCAAGTGTCATCTCTTCTTCCACCACACTGCAGAGGAAATAATAATTCTACTGTTAGAGGAAAGTCCTCTTTATCTTTATGAGATGGAAAGAGAGCTGCTGTTTGGTGACCTGCTCAGTCCTATCAGGCTGGGTTAGACAAATTGTTAGAACATTTGTAATACTGGGTTCTTCAGGTGGCATCCCTTATGGCAGGATTCGTCTGACTAAATAGGGGTGCTAATGTGCATTTCAGCAAGTCACTTTCGATTCCCTTTACTGCCAGAGAAGATCTAGTAATAGAGACAATGGAATTTAGAGTGTGATTCATCTCATCCTAAACAGATGCCTACATTTGTTCAGAGGAATTGCATCCTAAACTCCATTAACTGAATTGATCAGATCTCTGTTGATGATAATGGAAGCACAAATAACCAGTTAAAATTGTAGGTGCCTGTGCTGAAAGTCAGGTGAGATTGATGAGTCCTACCCCTTGTTTCTGAAGGCTGGTCAAACTGAGGTGTGTGTTGTACACTCAGCTGCTCCATCCTATTAAAACTGAGGTCCTTCCCTGGAGGATCTCAGTTTTAATGGCTATGGAAATCCATGCAGTCTGGTGCAGCAAAGAAATTAATATGCCTTCAGATTTTAACAGGAAATGAAAGTGGAGCTGCTGGTAGCAGAAGCTTGAAGCTTAACCACCTACTAGTACCCATTCTGGAGGTATAAGGTCTCTTTTTTTCTGAGTTGATCCAAATGCCCTGTGTGTAAAGAAAGTAGAGGGATACCATCCCCTTCAACAATGATTAGATCTTCCTAGAATAAGAATGGCCAGCACTTGAGTCAGAGCAAAACTTCCTTTTCCCCAATACCCAGTTTCCTTCAAAAGTTGTAGGATGTGAAGAGTTAAGTATAGTAACTGTGTGGGCATAAATATGATAATTCCCAAAGTTCTCTTCCAGACCTCAGAAGAAATTCTGGTAGATGTCAAAACTTTTCTTGCTTAATTTTAAAGCTTGCTATTTGTTTTCCTTACTTTGCCCAGGTTAAAGCCCTTTTAATTAATACAACTTGTGAGTAGAATTATAGTGTATAATTCTTAGTGGATGAAAGGTTTTATAATAGCTTTTTTTTGTTATCAGTTTATTACTATTAACATGCTTACAGATTATTTTACTGGTGTATATTTCATCTCATCTGATGAGACAGATATGTCTCATCTGATGAAAGACATGACATGGTCTCAGAATAAATTGCTTTACATATTCATATGCTGAACCTGGGAATCTACTTTCTTTCCAAACAAGAGATTATTTAGTCTCCAAATAACTCTCTGGTCTTGAATGCTATACATGAAGCAAAGGTCAGTTATAATTTATGATTAATTTTGTGTTCTTGACTTGAGTTCAATTTAAACAATGAAATCAATGCTTTAGTAATTAAACTTTTACCTTCACTGAAACAAGAAGAAAGTGCTAAGATCATGATGACAGCACTATGCATCCATGAAAACAGTGCTGGTAGCCTGGAATCTGTTTTATAATCATTGTAGATTACATTTGTATCCAGGTAATGTCCCATCGCTGTGACAGCAAATTGCAAAGAGACCTTATACAGGTGATATGAACATCTCTCTTAATTACTTGCGTGTAAGTAGAAAAACATTCCCTAATTTTTAGAAGTGGAATGTCAATTAGCGAAACAAGATCAGAAACACCTTTTTTTTCAATACTGAGTTGTTTTAAATACTTCAGTTATTTAGTTTGACAAGTTGTATCTCCCTGTACAGCCTTTTTTCCTCACTGATTTTTACTGTTTTACATGTTTTTGTTTCTTCTGCCTATTAGTCTTTTGCAATTCTGTCCATAGCTGTAGTGAAATGCAATGTTCGGACAATTATATTAACAGCCCAGTTAGACACTTTGGCATGCTTTTAGCCTAATTTTGAGATGTGATATCCAGACCTATCTTGGTGTCTCTTTCCTCTGTATAATCACTACGATATGTGTGCATGTCTTCTGTACTTCCTTTTTCATGAATGGCACACAGATGCCAGCAGAAGTGGTTTGCATGTCTGGTATTCTGCTATTTCTGCTCGTCTGCTTCTGAGATCAGCAGATGGAGATGGGGTAATTCTGTAGCACTGTAAGTTATAAACAAGTTGGTATAAATATCACCGTCTCAAATATTATGCTGAGGTTGCTCCATTTGAACTTCTGCCTCACTGGAGCTTTGCTTAGGGTTGGTAGCATGTGGCGGTGCAGGTGGCCGAAGCCGCCCAGACCACTCAAAGTAACACCAACTCCCAGTCGTGGTGGTTCAAGGCTTAAGCCTGACTTCTCACTCTGTGGATAGGGTGAGAGCCCACAATCCCCCAGTTTTGTGTTTACATACTTTGTTATGGTTGGTTCATGTTTTCCCCTCCCTGTTTTATGTATAAGTTTATGAATATTCACTTCCCCACAGTTAATATGTATAAGTTCTAGAAAGTTCTGTTGTACTCGACACCCCACTGGTTTTCTCCCTAAGTCCCTCTGGCGTACATTCCTCATTGGTACATTTGCTGTCAACCCTGCCTTACTTCCTTTCACCCATTTGCTGTATCCCTTATCCCCACCTTTCCTACACTGGTATAAAATGCCTAGACCCTCATTAAAAATTCAGCTTTTCATCCCTGTCCCTCTGCATGAATAAATATCTGCGCGGAATGCCATACAAAGAGTCCCCTCTCTCCTTCTCTGCCTCCACCTGCGCACCTGACCAGCTGCCATGGGGAAGCTCCCTCGGGTGAGGAGCTCGCCCTCGACCTGTGTGTGTGTTTGTGTGTGGGAGTGCCACCTTTCAGAGGACGTAGCAGCCAGACCTCCGAGCTTTCCTTTTACCTGGGCTTGCGTGCGTTAGTAGCACGTGCTGCATGCCTTTGGTTGGTTATTGTCTCCATCCGAATCAATATACAAATGCACAGCTGAATTGGTCTTCTAAATTTTACTCATCTTTAGACTAGAACTGACTTCCATCCTGGGAAGTGCACACCAGGTTCACAGTAAACCCTACCTTTATCCTTCCTTCTTTACTTTGATGGGCAAACTAATGGGAAATATTATTATCCCTAACACCTGGTTGTTGTCCATGAAAACTACTAGGATAGTTCCCATTTACAGATTGTGGGTTCTGACTCTTTGCAGCATTAGGAAAACCTTTTACACCATTTGCCTGCAGGACATACTCTGCTTTCAGCTACAAGAGGCAAACATGTAAACCCAGCTTTGTAGAGACAGCCACACAAACCACAGCAGCAAAAAGAAAAATACCAAAACATACGCAAATACTTTGATGGACTTTTCAAAACTTGTGAAGTAATCTCAGTCAGAACCTTTCTCAGTGTATCAGTTAGAGAGGTTAACAGCCTGCTGCTCAGCCTTGAACAGAAATGACAGCTCAAACCCTGGAGAACTCACCCTCTCTCATTGAACAATAGGAAAAATTTGAAAAACCTGCAGTAACATCTGACACTTACTAATCAAAACCAATGCTCACTGCAGCCTGGAGAGCACAGTCAGGGTACCACTTTTCAGTAGTTTTTAGGAAGGTTCCTGTCCTCTGTCCACCAAATGTCCCAGGCTCACTGTTCACTCCCACTAGATCCTCTCGTTCCCTCCGTCCCCACTATTGCCACTGGGAATGTTTGTGATCTGTTTTATTAACAGTCCTTTTATCCCATAACACACATGGATAGCCCAGGTTAGCTCTCAGGTACACGTCACATGGCAGCCCAGTAACTCTTTATAGTAGCAGAACTGGGGGGGAGACACCAAGTAGAGAAGGAGAGAAAGGCAGCAAGGAGAAAAAATTCATTATCCACTTTTTTTACTGGAATAATTTTATGGAAAAAAAGCCCCAAAAATCCCAACTCAGTTTCAGTTTGAATAAATTCTTTCAGTTCTAATAAAAATCATAGAACAGTCCAAAAGGACCACATCATATCCAAACTTCAAACAGAATTTAGACAAAACCAAGGTGTCAATGCACCTTGCAAACAGAATTACATTCTATCTGATCATTTCTGTATAGGGTGGCATGATTGGTGTTATTCAAGTTTCCTTCTTTTTAAACAAGGTAGAACTGAGAACAGAATCTGTCCACTTCAAAACACTGGAAAATAATTAATGTTATTTTGAATAATCGCAACTGGCAGACTCAGAGAGTGTGAAGGAAGCAGGCTGGGAATATGCATCATTTGGACTGGAAAGGAAATTGAGTGTAAGAGAGTGTCAACTGAAAAGAAACAAACAAACAAACAAGCTGTTCTTACCTGATTTGAGGTATGGAGAAAAATAACTACTTGCAATAACAGAAATAAAACCTTCTAGTTACAGATGGAGATAAGACAAGGATTTGTTTATGTAGACCAGACTGCAATAATGTAAGCTGTTAAGTTAAAAATTTCAACATGAGAAAGCTGTTATGACAGTAAATCTTTGGTTACTTAATTAACAGGAAACCTGATGGCATAATTATTTTTGTTTTCTTTTAGGACAACATTGCAAAAATTAAAATAATCTTCTAAAACTTGATAAATGAAAAAAAAAAAAGAAAATTCATTTCAGTGCAATGGCAATGTCTTCTACAGCAAAAAGATACTTAGATAGCAGTTTATAATTTTTTCTGTTATGCTTAATGTAATTTATCATTTATAATACATGAAGTGAGCAATAAATAACTATACCACAGTGACTGAAAAAAAAAGACATCAATTTTCGTGCAAGACAAATTCTGTTAGAAAAGAAGGTCTTTTTCAAAAATTGAGAATTTTTTATGAATAATAATGACAGTGATTTTCCCTTTTTCATCACATTTTCTGGTGCAGTTTTAATGAGGTTTTAACAATTACATAATTAGATGAAAAATGAAAGCTGTAGGAAGTATTCTGTGTTTTCCAAAATATATTTGAAAAACATGGTATTTGAAAAGGTCTATGTTGACTAAAAACAAGCAGAAAAACTAAACCCCCACTCCACAAAAAAACAACCAAACACAAAAAAAAAAATCCCAAACCCCAAAAATGATGAAGTTATGAGCTTGGATACAGCAGGAAATGTGATGAACTGTGGAAAACAGACCCATTTAAAGCTAGGTGAAGCAGAACATTATTTCAGAATATTCCCATTTTTAATATAATTGGTTTCTCTTGGCTTAGTCAACTGCGATGATTTTTCTTGTGGTCTGAGTACTGAATTGCACCAAATGGCATCAGGCAGGAAGCAGCAGCAAAGTGCATGCAGGGCTTCTGAGCTGTGTTGCTCACCCTGTGAGTGGGAAGAGCTCTCCCATAGCCTGTACACCTCTGTAAAGACACTCTCCAGCCCTCATCTCCCATAGAATCACAGAATGGCTTGGGTTGGAAGGGACCTTAAAGATCATCTAATTCCAACCCCTCTCACATGGGCAGGGATGCCGCTCACTAGATCTGGTTGTTCAAGGCCTCATAAGAAAAAAAAGATGGTTTTTTATCCTCAGAGCAACATTTCCTGCTCCATGTTGACTCTGCATGAGGAATTATATCCAGTTTTCAGGAGCACTTGCTAACAACTTTCAGGAGCTGTGCTAAGGCACTGCTGCTTGAGTGATGTCAGTGTTTGCTCACTGCTTACTCGTATTTTCACCTCAATGCTCATTCCCCCAAATACATACAAATAAACAAAGACACCAGTTTGGTGGTGTTAAGGCTGATACTGGGAATTGTGACACAAACTTGTAAAATCCATGATTATGAGAAACTTCCTTTCCTAACTTTTATGTTACTTTCTGTCTATAGTCTGTTCTGCATCAGTGTAGGGTAGTGGGATAAGTCTGCTTATCAGCCAAATAATTATTGTAATATGCAGTTACCAATAAAAGGTTGTCAGAAAATCATTTTAAAAGCATGATCTCACTACAGGAGATGACATAAAATTAAAGAGAAGAATGCAGCTATCTTTTGTTTATTTTCCTTCTTTTTTTAAATTGAAATTAATAATCACGGTTTACCACTACAAAGAAATGGATCCAATCTGATCAGAATCAGCAGTCAGTGAAACCTGAAATTGCTCCAAGTCATACATGGAACAAAGTTAATTCTTATGCCTGTATTTCTTACTAAGGCTTTGCTCTAAAATAGTGGTGCCTTTAGTGCTGGTGAAAAAATAAAGGGAACATGAACTTTCCATTCTATAAATTTCCCAGATCATAATTTCCTGCTTAAGCTCACATTTTCATGTGTTTTTTATTATCATTTTTATGATATCTCTCTGCAAGGATTAAATAGCTTCTCAGCTACATTTAACTACACTATAATATTTGGAGCAAGACCCTGTGACCCTGAGTGAGATCTAGATTAGCAGAAGTTTGTAGTGCTTTTAATTGCTCACAGTATAAGAATCAATGTTTCTCAAACTCTTGCATTACTCTTTTAGTTCTATGTGCTTTAACCCTCTGTGTGAAATGAGGTGAAATATTATTTAACTATTTCTTTTTTTGTATAATAAACCACTCTGAAAGCTGTTCCTCCAATATAAATCAATGGCATGCAGGAAATATTCATTGAATTGGAGGGGGGACTTTGGGTAGCTGCAAGATATTATTTTATATTCTAATTATCCTTGTTCCATCAGTATGATAGAAAATATGAAAAGCAATCTGCAGATCAGACCTCTTGCATTGCTGTAGCACTGAATTCTGGGAGTGCAAGGAAATTATTCAGGAATGGAAAAGAAAGAAAGCAGGAAAACCTAAGAACAGTAGAAAAAAACCCTCCGCAGTATTAAATGTAGGACTTAGTTTTATCAAGAAATAGAAAATTAACATTCCAAAAATATTTATTACTAGGAGAGGACTGTCACAGGGACCAATACTAGGACTGATGTTGTTAAACAATTTGATCAGAAATCAAGAAGAAATTGCAAAATTGCCTTTGATTTTAAATGTTTAGACGTGTGTGAGCTAACATTAAAGATCATGGTAAATTTACACTCACTGATAAGTGGGGGCTCATCAGAGGTGTGAAGATCAAAGGCAGCCTTGGCTGCAGAGACCATGAGATGGTGGAGTTCAGGATCCTGAGGGCAAGGAGATCTGCTTAGAAGTGTCCCATGGGAGAAAGCCCTGGAGGAAAGAGGGACCCAGAAAAGATGGTTAATATTCAAGTATCACATTACATCCTCCAAGATCAAAAGACCTCCATCCCAATGAATAAGAGGTCAGGAGACCCCCGTGCAAGAAAGACAGGGACGTTGTTCAAACTGCTCCAGCGGAGAAGCATGACAGTGACCAGGGGACTGGAACACCTTTCCTGTGAAGAAAGGCCAAGAAAGCTGGGATTGTTCAGCCAGGAGAAGTCTTGGGAAGACCTTTTTGTGGCCTTTCAACATATAAAAGGGCTTGAAAGAAAGACAGAGGAACACCAAAGACTCCAGGGACAGCACAAGGGGCAATGGATTTGAACTGAAAGATGGCAGGTTCAGATTGAACACGAGGAAGAAATTTTTTGTGATGAGAGTCATAAGATACTGGAGCAGTTTGACCAGGCAATCTGTGGATGCCCACTACTATGTCATGGAGAAGCAGAAAATCTTTAAAAAGGTGGGACTGAGTTAGGGCTTCCGTCTGCAGTGGAATAGAATTCAGGCAGCGCAAACATCTGATAAGTGTATTGGATTCAGATCCAAATATTAATTCTTGGAATTCAAGAGCATTTTAATATAACATATTAATCTTGCTTGGGATTGGTGGCTGTTGGCTTGAGCGACCATTCCCCCAGAGTGTTTTAGTTTGAGGTCTTATACTTATCTGTTCCTATTGTTTTAACTGCACCTTAACTCCATTAAAATAAATGCTAATTAATTACAGCTAACAAATCCTGTCAGTGCTATGACACCAAGTTATGTTACGATTGTACATTTAAAACATAGTTCTGGACTTGGGAAAATAGTGATTATGCCATAGCAGAGGGTGTACTATAGACAGCCTGAACCCACCATTAATCACAGGTCTAGGAAACCTCAGCTGTACCACTGAATACATCCATAGATCACTGTTAACATAACCAAAGCCATTGTAAGACTGTCTGTGATAAGGTCATGAAAAAAATCAGATAATATGATTCAAGTTACAATAAATCTCTTTTTGAATACATACATGACATCTTTTAGAAACAGAAGGAAATGATTAATGAAAGATTTGAAGAAAAATGGGAGTTACATTCCCATGTTCTTATTTCTTTGTTTTTTCTTCTATTGGTTTAGTTGCTTAATGGGGTGAAAATGAATTAAATATTACTATATTACCCAAAAATATGATGATTGCAAGTAGTGAAGAGATAGTGTTAGAGACAGAAACAAAGGACTTGGGTATGCATTTCTAGGCATTAAAAGCCTTTTTCCAGTATTCCTAAGACAGTGAGAAATTTCAGTCTCATCCTGGGTCATCTGCAAGATTTATCTTTGCTCTAAACAGGTAGGATGTGAACCAGCACAGATCACGAGACTTAACCTCAGGGTATGGAATGACCAGAGTTTATATGTTGGTTAATATCACACTGAAATAGACCCATTCTAATCAAATTGAAGACAACTTCTTTGTATTAACCTTTAATATGCATGAAGTTCAATCATATTAAGAGTTTTGCCCTAGAAAGTCACACTTTCACTTACTTTGAAAATGATGCTGAGCCTTCAACCTCTATAATGACTTTAGCAGGTAATCTACCATATTGAGCACTGCTGACATCCTCATAGCCTTAATTTACCAGAAACTAACTTGATAGTCAACCTTACACCTGGATTAATTTCATCCAACATTAGCATTTTAAGGAACTGTCTCTGTTGGTTATCTCAGACCTTGCTTACAGTAAAGAGAAGTAAACTTTGAATATAGTTTAGGTCTTAGATCAATCTGGAGGCAGATTTCTCTATGAGACAATTTGAAACAGTCATACTCATGATTTTAACACCTCAGTTAATGTCTAAATGAAAATGAACTGTATTCTTAATTTTCACTTACTCATACGTATAAGGCTGCCAAGATCTTCACAGTACCCCATGGCTATTGAAACGCTCAAAAATCCGCTTAAGGTAAATCCCTCAAAGTTTTCTAACTCCTTTCCCAAGCCAGGCAAAGAACATCTTTCACGCTGGGGCTGTTTTAGCCCCTCTCACTGTCAACCATTCCCTGCTGCTTACATAGGCTCAATAGGGAAAGTAAAGGCAATGCCAGTGAAAAAAAGTCTCAATAACTCATGGGTGATTAAAAGATATTAGGTACTAATACCTAAGGTATTAGGCCACATTGATGGGGATGCTATGGATAATTGTCAGCACCCAGAATCTTCCACTGGGATTAATATGATGTTAATGTCTTCTTCTCCAGGGTCCATCTGGGTTAATTTTTAATGTTTTGTAACATGCTTTTATACATTTGGTCCTTCCCTTGATCCTCAGCTCCATCCATGTCTCCACTTTTCAAAGCCTCCACTGTTTTACAAGACCTGCATTTCTCTACCTATCATCATTGTGTTAATCATAACTTATTCATTCTGCACAGAACAACTGCTTGTTATTGTCACCTGTATAAAACTCTGACTCATGACAAACAAAAGTAAATCAAATTAATTACAGACATCTGGCTAATTAGAGAAATTGCTGTCACAGATAAATCAAGTACAACAAAGCTGCAGCCAGGTCAGGAAAGGTTTAGACAGAGCAAAGCTGATGAGCCTCAGTCCTGAGGCCTTGCAAACTCACTACAAAGTTTACAACCTCTTGCTGCCAAGAGCTGTTCTTGGATTACACAGTTAAAGTTTAGTCAATAGAGATTCTTCTGGGAATGTTTCTTAGGAAGATATAATTTGGGCATTGTTTATTGCCCTCCAGAGAAGCCTGTTATTTCCACAGAGCGATATAAATCTTTAATGCTTATCCCAAGAAATTTAGTTGCTTAAACAAGGCAATTTTCCCTGGAGATTTAAGTGAAGCTCCAAACAAAGTTTAGGTAGAAGCTTGTGTCCAAGCCCTCTGTCATTATTCCAGCTTTCTGTGAGGGTTTTTGTCTTGCATGTGATTCCTGTGTTGACATTTTATCTGTAGTCTGCTGGGCTGTTGGTGCTTTGACAATGCCCTTAATTCTTTTAGCACAATTTCCCTTTTTCCTCTCTTTTTAACAGTACCAAATGCTTCATTATTTCTGTTTACAGTGCCTTCTGGCCAGCAAGTTTCAGAATTGCAACAATACCTCCCCTGCAACCATCCAGCATCCCTCACCTTCAATGATTAGCATTAGAGCATCCATATGGGCTTTGCTTTGGAGCTATCTTGTAGCTGTGGCCACTAGTCAAGAGAGTGTGGTCCATATGCTGGATCCATTCCATATTTCCTTCCATTAAAATTAATTCCCTAAGTAAACAGAATAGTGAAGATAATTTTATTTGCAAGTTCTTTGTCTCAGCAGTAAAACACTTTTGAAGCTGAGAGTCTCAGGATCAAGTCTTGAAGTTAAGATATACAAAATTTGCATATTTATTTTCTGAAAAGTAATAATTCCCAAGTATGAACATTCTGTCTTAGCCTGTGTATTATTTTCACCTTTTTTTTTTAAAGTTCACTGTAAACTCAGAAATGTAACGATTTAGTATTGTTTTAAAATTTACTTAGCAGATGAGCATTGTAATTACCTAAGCAAAAACTCTTAATCTCAGACAGAGTTTAGCAATTAAAGATTTTTTGACATGCTATTTCCATTTTCCTTCCCTCGCCCCTCAAGGCCAGCAAATGGGGAGTTTTCAACATGCAACTATTGTGACACAACTGTGCAAGGTAATTCTTCCTTTGGTATGAATTCCACAAATTTTTTGTTCAGATTGCCTCACCATCTCACAGATCTGGAAGCCAAGTAGAACATCAGCCTTTAGCAAAATGATGTTAGACATTTAGGCATAGGCAATAGAAACTGAAGAGTCACTCTAAACCACAGTCTCTGTAAACCTTAAGATACACTGAAATGTTTTATAAGATGTTGTCTAAAATCCACTGACCAATTTGTTTGGAGTTGTGTTGAATACAATTAAAGTTTAAACACTCATTAGACATACTTAGAAAATATCTATAATGCCTACAGACATAAACATGTAGATATCTAAATTTATGTGATGTCATCTCAAACTGAAATTCATTCTTACTGCCTTATGTCACACAGATTTTGTTAAAGAGTTCTTTGCATTTTAGTATATATTTATACTGAAAGGTGAAACTCCCCCTCCACTGGAAAAAGAATCTATACTGACAATCACTATCACTGGATTACAAATTTATTGAAGAAGTTGGATGGTTGCTAGAAAATTAACTACTTTTTGCTTTCTCTTCTGTTACTGAGGATGTAACCATAGAAAAAGAGACCAAACTATCGTTATGATGTGGTTATTTCCATTGGTTGAAGCAGACCCTGACAATACAGGGTATTCCAATGAAATTCAAAGCTGAATGTAACATTAATATTTCATAAGAAAGACATTCAGCATTGCAGCTTTGATTTTAAGCCTTACACGCTTAGCTAGAGTGATGTAAGTGATGTACTTAAATGAGAATTCAAACTTCTTCAATTGCAATTGCAGCTTCCAAACACCAGTCTTGCACAAAACCAGCACAGGTCCTACTCAATTTCCATCACAGTCCTAACCAGCTACAGCATATCCACTCTGTCTCCATTAAGAATGGAAAAAGAAAACCACTTCTTATCCATGCTCAGTTTAGTAAGGGATTCAAAGGAATCACATCAGAAGGCAGAAGAAAAAATATTTTCTGTTGTTGTCCTGAAGCTGTTAGAATATCTACAAAGCCCTGCTACCTATGGAAAAAAAAACCTTAACACACTTATAGCCTTACTTTATAGTTGACATTTCAAAAACCTTCAGCTTGCTGATAATGGCACAGAGAATTTTATGACTGGTACATCACAGCCATCAGAAAAAGAGAGATTTCTTCAGAAATCACAGAAGAAAAGGACAATTAACTATCTGGCTTTCAAGTGGAAAACATTTTACATCTATTTGCGTTAGCACTTGAGACATTTCAAGCCATCTCCATAAATCTTTTTCCAGCATCACAGTGGTCAATAAAACTAAATGTGACCTTGTGCAAAATATGCTAGATTTTAATTATAATGGGATTATGTGTTAGATTATGTGTTAGATTGGGGCTAAATGTATTATTCTGTCACCCAATATGTCAAAGTTGGCAAACATATCCATGCTTGGCCTGCAGCTTATTTTTTTTCTTGAAATCTGTATCATTGGCCTGGAGCCTGATAGCTTTAACCTTTTCTTTTTTTAGTTTGCAATGCACTTTTTTATCTTCTTGGATGTGAATGAGCCAAGCATCAGAATAGTGCATTATTTGTCAGAAAGTGTTTGTATCTATGCGTGCAGTAGCCAGCTAACACCTATCGCATAACCTATGTTAATATTTTTTTTGTTATTTCAGACTAAAAAAAAGTCGCAGATTAATTTTTATTTTCAAGCCTTCTATGTATCTATGTACATAAACATATATATTTTTCTAGATACAGATGGAAATGTTCATACACTGATGAAGACAGAAAATATTTGTATGCTGCACAACTTTACAGCTAATTGTTATGTTTTACTAAATGAAATACTACTGCTGGTTTTTGCTTTATGAAGGATAAAAAATTCCATTGTTTTAGAGCTTTTTTTATGAAGTCTGGAGGATTTTTTCCTTGGGAATTTTAGATAATGGAGAGAACGGGAGGAGGGGAGAATTGTCCAATGAAACCAAAACTGCAAAGTGTCATGGAAGTCTTGGGAATAACTGGTGTGAGTCAAAGTAACCTGTAAAGAAAATCCTTGCTCTGAAAGAATTTGTGTAATTCCCTATAAAAATTCAAACATAATTAGATGGTTAACATTAGGTAACTCAGAATCATACTTAAAATTTGGGAAAAAAAAGAGGAAAATGAAAAAAGGCCTATGTGAGAAACCTGCTAAAACCAGGATTTGGAAAAGAAACTCAAAATTCAGAATACACTTCTGCTCCTGGCTGATAACTTTTGATGTTACAGTAGAGAGATTTCTCAATCTGTTTGTTGTTCTTGTTACTCATGAATGAAATAAGATCAACAGCAACACAAGACCTCTTATTTATAATAAAATAGAAGTACAGAGAGTATGAGTCTGTTGGGGACTGCCAGGAAGGACTGGAATACTGTTACTGAAAGGACCTTACTTTTTGACAGGCAATAAATTGATTGATCTTTAATCACCTCTTCAGTCCAAACAGGGATGCTCATAACACAACTTTCCCTCCTCCTTTGTCTATTTGGATTATCACTCTACGTGTCATGCTAAGCAAGAGATGACCTTGATTTTGGGGTGAAACTGTAACTTTACTATATTACAAATAATTTATAACAGCTCATTCTTGTGCCTTCATCTGGCTTCCTCCCACAGCCAAAAATAATTAGAAAGTAATTAAGCCATCAAAATCAAGGCAGAACTAAATTACAGTAAATTAAGCTACTAGATAGCTGGTAAGAGAGTCTCAACTGCTGTAGGAGTTAAGGATAGAAAAGATGGGAGCAAAAATTATTATTTTGGTAAAATCTCCCCACTGTGTTTCACATAAAACAATTATATGTCTTTCGAGAACTGTCTAAAAGAATTTCAAAATATGCCTGGAATAAGGAAACTAAATACCACTTAACTTATCACCTCTTCAGGCATTAAGAATGAGAGTTTCCCTGAGAGCCTCATTTGCCCTGTAATTTCCCACTCTTCACTTTTCATCTCCTTTACTAATTTCTTTATTTATTTGTAGCTCCCGGTTCCTGATCTCTCCAAAACTATGTTTTCTGAGACAAAGAATGAAGGAGAGAAGCAGAAAGGGTGAGAGGGATTTACAGGGAGTGGTATGGAGCAATGCTGGGAGGATAAACCCAGGCAGGCTGGAAATGGGGAAGTAGACAGCTGCTGAAATCAGGATAGAGAAAGTCATGTCAGAGCTACATTAAGGTTTTTGTGAAAATCCCAAAGTCTTCCCTTTAACTATTTTTTTCCTATCTATAAGAGTCTCTGCCTGGTTCTTCTCCAGAGTTTTGTCCCAAGCTCATGTTACTGTATGATCTCTAACATCCCAGAGAGGTTGTCCTGCTCACTCTTGGGTTCAGTGGCTATTCCAGCTCTAGATTTTTGACAGGACGACAGTGCATGCAGCTGTATACCAGAATCCCTCTTTCCCTTCCTGCCACTTTGCACTGCTCAGGGAACTGCTGAAAGGTGTGTGACTCTCTGTGATGTACAGGAGCTCTCACCTGATGTCAAGCAGCACAAACAACTCTCCCACCTGCTGCCTTTCTGCTAAGGAAGAGGAGAAGCAAACAAGATGAAGGGGAACCTGTGCTCTGTCAAGACACAGAGACTTGATGGCTCCATGGGGTCTGGGGGATGTGTGAATGCAGCTCAGAGGAGTGCACCACAGAGCAGGAGGACATTCCCAGCCTGGCTTTAATCTCATTACTGCTGGCAGTGTTCGGGCACTACGCTGCAGTCTGGCTGCTCAGATGCTTTCCCAGGATCCCAGCAAGGCCGTGCAGCCCGTGTGAGCTCTGACCTCTCTGCACATCACTGCCCAGTAGTACCTGAACTGCCTAATTTTTAGTTCAGACATGACTTCCCAGTGAAACCTGTTGATTTCTAAGGCAGATACTGCTACATCCAGCCATCAGCTCTGGATTTCCTGACCGACACTGTGACAGCTACAGTGCTGTGCCTTCCTTCCTGTGCTGTGTGTAGGGCTACCCTCTTGTCTCATCCTTGCTGTGGCTCTGCAGCCCTGGTCAAATTTTAAATGCAGCAGACATCACCTTTTGAGCCACTCCCAAGTTGCCATGCTGATGTGGCTGGTCCTTCTGCTGCTTTAACATTACAGAGCTGAAATCTTCCATGTGAGGATTTCTGCAGCCCTATGGAATCCACCTCAGCACTGGACCACTGAAGCATCAGGGGGATTTTTGTAATTCTGGCATGCAAAATATAACCTGCTGCAGGTAACAGTGTCTCTGGACTTGCATTCCTGTAGGCTGGAAGTGTTTTAAAACCTCAGTGTTGCAGAGAGAACAGTGAGCTGAAATAAGGAACGTCTGTCTCCATGCATAATTTTTGATGATGGGACAAACTGAGATCTACAAATCCAAAACATATCTACAGGATATGGCTCATCTCTGTATTTTGAAGTAGAAGCTTTATAATACAAGCTATGAGTGTACAGATGAATACAGATTTTTGATCACTTTTTTCTTCCCCCAAACACCCAGACTTTATCAATGACATGGCCACTGTCAAAAACATCCAAGACCAAAACCACTCTAGGCTGGCAGGGTGATAGCTTGCCAATGATGAAACAAAAGAGGGAGCTGGAAATATCTCAATGAGAAATAAAAAGCCAAAGTAAAAGACAGTATCCAAGGAATTTACGGACACACTGTCTTCTGGAAAGTCTTATCCATATAGCTGCCAACAAAAAAAATTGTCCTCTGCCAGCATGGGGAAACAGTCTGGATGGCTACAGTGAAATGTTTGGTTCATACCAACATTTCACACCACGAACCACAAATTGGCTCTTTTACCCAAGACAGATGTGACTGTGATAATACTAAAAACATACCAAATTAATGCCAGGTGTTGGTTAAGATTCTTTTTCCTTCACCATAAAGACCCCAAAATCAGGCATTTAGTCTATGCCACCTGCTTAAAATCATTCCATACAGAGAAACAGCAAGTTCTTGAAGGCAATTGATTTGTTTGCAACAGGTTGGCAACATTGTGGAAAGATGTTCTTAATCTGAGGATGGCAGTTCTGGACAAGAATGTGGACCTTTGCTGATGGAAATACACCCAGTTTTTTACGGCATGCACAAGAAGCAGATTTCAGACTGCTCCTGTGACTTACTGAGGTACCCTTACTTTGTAAACAACTTCTATGGACTGTTTACTTCTAAATTAAATGGGAGACAGAGAATGACCCTTGGTTCTAAAGACAACAAGTGGCATGGCCTTATGTTCATATTGTTCAGGGTTATTTCTCTTTAGAGCAAACTAACTATACCTGCACCATGCAGCCCTAAACCTTCTGTCTCCTTTTGGCCTCGCTAACTTCAAAAATAAAAATAATACATTTTCTGTGTGTTTTTTTTTTTTTTTTTTTTTTTTGTGTTTTTTTTTTTTTTTTTTGTGGTTGGGCTTTGTTTGGTTGATTGTTGGTTGGTTTGGTTCTATTTTTGTGTTTTTTAAAATTGAAAACAAGTACAATGATGCTGTGTTCACTGCAGATCACCAGACTGGTATTTTTATAACAATAGATGAAGCCATATGCTTCATGCCCTTCCATGTGAGAGTGCGTGATAATATGAAACCCAACAGGGCAACTGGGAAGTCTGTGGAAGGGGAGGAAAACAAAGCAGTGTTTGAGATTTCCCTTGGAGAGATCTAATTGATAATCCAAACTAAAGTGTGAGAATAAGTTTGCCTTTGATTTCAAGTTGGGACACTTATTTACACAAATGCAGTATATCCCTTTTGTTAGAATTCTTAATATTTTAATGAAGACTTCATAGATTTGAATCTTCAGTATATGCCAATCACTTGACTAGAAAATCTTTCTCTGACAAATATGTGACATACATTGTCACAGCTCTTGAAAGCATTAAAAGGTTAAGAAGGTCAGTTTTATTCCAGTGTGTAAGATTTTTTTAAAAATTGTGAATGTTTTAATATTCAAAGTTAACTAGAAAAAAAATCAGTCAATCTCTACCAATTGTAAATACAATTCTTTAGAGCAGACAGAGAGAGGTTGGTATTTTTCCAGTCATTTGTGGTAAATGTCTTGATTGTGTGCTATGGCTCCCTTCTTCTTGATGCTTACAGAGAAGGGAAAGGAAGGAAAAAACCTCTGTTCTTCAAATCTTGTTTTCCAGATGTAAGAGTATCTGTAGCTGGAGAAATCCACTCTGCCCTCCATCCAGCAGACATCAAAGATTACCAAGGCCAGGCTGGATGGGGTTTTGAGCAATCGGGTCTAGTGCAAGGTGTCCCTGACCACAGCAGGGGAATGGAACTAGATATCTAAGGTCCCTTCCAGCCCAAACTATTCTGCTATTCTATGATTCTATTATCTGTGTTTTTATGATTCTACCTTTGAGAAATAACCCCTGGAAATGGAAAATCTATACTTGTTCCCAGTTCAGAAGTCATGACTGCCAAAACCCTGTTAAATTCTTCCTGGAGATAGAAAAACTCCAGAAATACATCCATGGAGAGCACTTCCTTAATTACATTCTCATCATTAATCATGGATTTAAGCACAACAGAAGAAATGCAGACACATGTCCTACAGTTAGAACTGTGAAAGGCAAGGCTGAGGAAAGGAAATTTTCTGGTGGTTGGTATTCACTATTGGACTCAGGAAATAGCCTGAGCAGATAATAGTCAAAGGCTAAGAGAGTACTCCAGGCAAGTAAGTCTGACCTGCTCTTTCTCTTTTTTGGGTCTGCTCATGTCCAGTTAGACACAGGAGCTTTGTCCAGATGGATTCTTGTTCTGAAGCAGCACTGTCCTCGTTGCAGAGATGGGGGCAGAGTTTAGTGTGGTGTGGATGCAGCCTCAATTTTGGTTTTGTTCCCAGTGGTAAATACCTTTTTGGGGTTAAAACATCTCTCTTTGTATACTTTTGGTATTAATATTGTTGTTGGTATTGAGGATCTTTTTATTCCATTGCTTTTTGCTTTCAGTAAATTGTTATCTCAACCCATAGTCTCTGCTTTTGTTCCCTCCCTTACTGGAAGTGGCAGAGAGAAGGGGAGTGGCTGATTTGGAGTTTAATTTCCAGCTGGAGTTAAACCACCACAAAGAGTTTTACATCTTCATGCTTTTAAGGGATAGTGTGTGGTAACAAGTACAGTAAGCTGTAGACCAGAAAGTCTCGGAGCTTTTATGGAAAAGCAGTAAAGCAACTCAAAGAAAAAAAAATAAGGACACAGAAATTCAGCAATACCGTTACTGATTTCCTAAAAATGAATCTCTTGGGTTGTGAAGGGTCTGCATTCCCCTCACCTCCTCAAGTCAAGAATGGAAGTTTGTGCAGCAACATGTAATAGCAACACATTTCTGTTGAGAGACAAAGCTTGTGAGGGGAGACTGAAGGCTTTATTTGTCTTGGGCATTGGGAAGCCAACACAGGTTTCTCGTACTCAATTCACTATGAAAGAAATGGGAACTATTATCTGCAGAGCCTTCAGAAGATTATAATTAAAGGAGACAGGCTTGAAAGAGGATTTCATGTTTCTTTCTATAGACAGTGCTGCCAATTGAAGAAGATACAGTGCCTTCCTATAGAGCCAAAGCTGCTCCCAGACACGTAATACTCAGTGATTTAAAAGCCCACACCCACAGCTTTTCCTCTTGCATCATAAATTGATTGACGATGACAAGTGAATAAGATTAGCACCTCATGGGGACAACCTTGAGCTTAAATAAAGGATAAAACTACTTATCGTCCTCTAGTTCTTTCACCTTCTCCCAGGAGAGTATACAAAGTGTCCTAAAAGCTAGCTAGCTGAAATAATAATCCAAGCTTCAAGTTGGAAACTGTCAGACTCTAGAAGACTTTTCTTTCTGCACTTTGAATCTGCTTGTTTTTTCCCAAAGCCAAAGAGGTATTTTGCACTTCATTTGTTCAAAAAATTGCAAAATGTGTCTCACTCATTTGATTCTGGGTAAGTATTTTTTTTAATATTTTTTCAGAGAAGGACCTTTTTTTTCCCTCCAGACAGCCATTGTATAAAAAGCAAAAATTTTCAGATCAAGTTTGTTGTAGGTTTTTTTCCCAAGCTTTAACTACCATACATTACAAAAACAATGTTTGTGCCTGAATCTAGGATACAAGCAAAACTTTCCTTAGTAATGAAGTTTAATTAACTTGCATATTCCAAAGCTGAGCCCCTCACAGTAAAATAATGATCTTTAGTGTAGCTTTGTTTAGCCATTGCTTCAGTAAGTGGAAAACATTTAGACTGGTTGTGTGAGGCTGAGCTGCTGACAGAGGTTAAACCACAAAAATAAAGTAGTTTTGTTATGTTTAGCACAAAGTTTAAGATGCTAACATGAGACTGTTCATACTCTGCAGCAGTCACGCAGGACCACAGGCTACAATTACAGATACAGAAATTCAGCAGAACAGAGGTTTGGAGAGTCCCACCAGATGTAGGTGGAGCTGAATCCACTCCTCTTGTGAATAATTGCATGATACCTGATGTCCTCGTGGCCTCAATCACAGGTTGAGGTATTCAGTATCTGATCTGTGGAGGTGCTGTCCATGCCTCATGGTGTGAAATCTCAGGAGTTTTGATACTGGCACGTACAGGATGAGATATTCTGAAAACTCAAGTAATAGTTCTTAGGTTTTTCTAAGATACTGAAGACCAACTTATTTCATAGTTCTGAGGTGTCTAATGCTGCATAGAGTATAATTAATGATAAATAATAACAATTACAAAAATCTGGTAGGGACACCCATTTCTGCTGTGTGATTCTTGGGGATTAGATTTGTGTCTAACACTGGGAAAGAAAATATTATGTTAAGGGGTGATCCTTACATAAAAAATTCCCTCATCTCACATGAGTGTGAAGAGGGTTACACAAAACAAATTTATCAGATGCCTTTCTTCACTTTTTTTTCTATTCAGTTTATCCTCTTGAAGTTCTTTCACAAAAAAAGATTTTTGTTCTGTTTTGGGGCAACACTTTGGCAGCTCAACAAACATTTATGCATGTATTTTTGCCGCAAGCCTAACTACTGTGTCCTTAGTCATTCAAAATTTTTTGCCAGCACAAATGTTAGAAAGCTTTGAATTTATTCAAGGACCTACCAGGATCTATGGATCATTTCCCATCCAGTTTCCTTGATACATGCACCGATGACGGTGAGGTAGCTCCTAGAAGCAAACTGATACCCCATTTTTGACAAACAATGACTTTATTTTACAAGACTCCCAATATTTTCAAACCTTGAGGCAGAAGATTCTTTTTTTCCCCCAACTTTTTCTTTTTCAGAGTCTGGTTTCATTTTTATTCCCTGGGAGTAATAAGGAGATTTGCAAATTCATTAAAAAAAAAAATGGAACAACTGTAATGATATCATAATATCATAATTAGAGATGATTATTAAAGTACCATTATTTCCATCCTGGGTTTAATTTGCATTGGTGACTGAGAGAAGTGTCCTTTCTTCTCTTTTGTCCTTGCCCTTGAAATGAAATTCCCATGACAGACAGCACTGGAGAAACATTGACATGCAGTAGGTGATAGTCCTGTCCTCCTTTTACGTATGCATCTTGTGTAGGACTCTATTCCCATCTTGGAAAGGACTTGTTCTTCTGCAATCTAAGCAAAGGCACTTCATAAAATACATTATCCACCCTTTTCCAAGAACTGACAGTGGCATATAATCCTGTGTTGATTTATGTTGGATTTGGGCAGAAAAATACTTTCATATACTTTTTGAATAATTGTGTACACAATTACTAAGCTTCTGGATTTTACAGCCTCTACAAAAAGATTGATTTTTGACCATTGCTGCTTCAGCTGGGTTTAGCCTCAGACATGATGCAAACAGCCTGTGACCTGACAGAATATTAATCTGTTCACCAGAGTACTCCCCCCGGCTGAAGAGTTTTTTCTGTCTTAAGAACAAAACAAGTCTCCAATGTTTTGTTTAGTAAATCACTTAACAGGGTCACAGTGAGTGGGTGTCCAGGTTAAATGATGTTTATTTTAAAGTAAGTATAAACAAGCCTTCTTGTACACATTCCTAATTTGGCTGAAGAACACCTGCCATCAGGAGTCTGCTTACATAATGGCAATCTTCCACGTGAAGTGATTCCCTTCTTTAGATGCAGGGGTTTGCAAAGACTTGTAGGCTTTTAGGGAACCATACTCTTGACAGATGGATTAGCACAGCTCTGAGTGAGGTGAGGTCAGAGACAGGATTACTTCTCAGCTAATTTCACAGAATGGAGAGATCATTTTTGTTATAGAGGGCGTAGCTCTGAATGCTTTTATATTTACAAAAATTATATTTTAAAATAAGATAATTTTGCCTGATGCAACCAATCTTGGTATCAGAGCACTACACACAGAGGTCTAGCTAACAACTGGCAGTGTCTTGATTTCAGCCATCAGGCTCCCTTAACAGTGGGTACTTAAATATTCATCAGTTTATCCTGACAGAAAGGGAAATGTTCTATCTCTTAAAGCTGGAGGTGTAGGCACAGAACAAGGGCTCGAACCATGATGCAAAGGGTTTGTAGAGCTGCAAATGTATCAAACCAAGGCTTCCTACTCCTGATCACCTTAAATATGGTGTCATAAACAAAGACCAAAACCCCTCAACAGAAGCTGCCTTCTGTGATGGCTTTTTGGATTTCTTTCTACATCCAGGATTATCCTTTCTTCATCTATTTCTAACCTTTTCTAACCTTTCTCTTCTTTTTTCCTTGCATGTTCTGTTTTTACAATTTTCAAAATCCAAGAACAGTAACTCAGATGTGTATGTGTCTTCCCATGAATAGGAGAATAATAAGTACTCTCTTCAGTCAAGGTTTGGAGTGAAAAGCAATTTAAGTAGGAACTTAGAATAACTCAGAATTAATAAAGATGTAAATTAGATTTGTTTGGTAGTAAAATGCCTATGACATCCTTTGCCAATATTATTTGAACAAAGTATCTAACTCCAAAGCCATGAGTTCATGAGAATTAAGTGGCAGATTTAAAAAAAACAAACAAACAAAAAGAGACCAAATAGCCCCCCAAAACAAAAAGAACCCCCAAACAATAACAAAACTCCATCACTGCAAGGTGTGATTTCTTATTGGGTAATAGATATTAGATGTCTTTTTGGCAAAGGTAAGCTCAAGGACAGAACTCTCCTTTCTTTCTCTCTCAGACCTGAGCTTGGTTAAAGTACACCAAAACAGGTTTTTGCAGTGAAAGCCATATTTTCCCCAGATATGACAGATTTTGTTCCAGTTCTTTGCAGAAAACAATAAAACCTGGAAAAACATGGCCAAGTGTGTCAGCTGTCTTGCTCAGCTGCTCCCTCAGTCCTTTGGAGTAATGATGCAGCCACTGCCTGCATGTTGGTTCCTCCCTTGCATCTCCCCTGACACCTTCGGGGCTTCACCCCTGCAGCTGTTACCGTAAAGAAAGGAGGAGTGACCTAAGAAAGAAACGTAAAGGAGCAGCAGAAGCAACACAATGCAGTCCTCGGGGTGCTTGATAGCTAGGCAGCATTCAAACCTGTGCTTTTCCTTTCTTTTCCTTTCCTCAGAGCTCCCTGCTCTTCTGTTGATTTTTCTCCATTTTCCACCAGGTTCTCTCTTTCTTTTTGAATTCTCTTTGCTAAGTCCTTGATCCACCATATCTGCATTTGCTTAATTTTCAAGCCCAATAATTTACACCAGGAACATGTTCTCATGTTTGTCTTTGAAATCTTTCTCTCAATTTTCCCTATTTTTCCTTCCTTTTTTTAAAAATAACTTTGCTAATTTTTTTTGTTTTAATTCTTCATTTTTCACCCCTGCACAAATATTGGACATGATTCTTTTCCCTCATGACCTGCTTCTCTGACATATTGTGGAGTCCTGAGATTTGTCCCAGTATCTCTACTCATTTGTTATTCTTTTCTTGTCCAGCCTCTCCCTGTGGTAGGAGTTTATGTGACCACACTACATAACGATACCTTTTAATCCAGCTTCCCTGATCAGGTTGTAGTTTGTGTGGAAGGCAGAAAGGAAGGGGGCTTCATGATTTGATTTACAGGTCAATCCTGAGTCTTCATGAAGAGGTACATTTATCACTGCTAGTTTCCTGACTTTTCTACCCAAGATTTAGTTTGCTGTAAACCAATCTTTGCACCTCAGGACTGAAGTATTACTATTAGGAATAAAGCATTATTGAATACACACACATATATACACAGTGTTGTAACAAATATTTTCATTTTCTAATTTTATTTTTGCCTTTTTCCAATTAAAATATACACAAGAATCCCTTCTGTCATAAAGCAAAACAACACAAATACCAGAAATTTCTTATTTTATTATTATTCAGCTTGGGTTTGTAACCACGTTTAGTCACAATTTTAAAGAGTTGAGGCTTGTTTTTTTGGTGGTGGTGGTGTTGTTTGATTCTCAGGGTATGTGTCTGTGAATTGAAGTTCAGGGAGCGTGATTTGGTTCTGGTTTTTTCCTAGAGGGAAAATAACCCAAACACATACTGGCTTTGAACCTACACCTGTTCCATACTGTAACAGAGTTTCTGAATGAATGTCAGTTGCTGAAAAGTCTGCTCCCATTGCCCCTCAATTCCTATAAATTTAAATGCAGAAATAGGGTGGAGGTGGCATGTTGCAGTGCGCCTCTTGCAGGCAGGGGCTTCTATTGCAGGAGCCCCCAAAAAAGGACAAACAGCCAGAATTTTCCATCTACCCTGAATCGTGGTTGGCTTGATTTTGCTGCAGTACATCTCCTGTTTGACCCATTGGACCTTTGTCCTGTAGGTCACTCACTTCTGTAAGCCTATGGGACAATAACCCTTGTAATCCCACCCAATTTAGCTGTTAAATACTCCTGTTCGTTCAGTCACATGCTCTTTCTTTTCTTCCCCTGGGGTGAGTGACTTTGTTAGCATTTGCCTCAGGTGCCTTTTGTTTATTATTTTCATGTTATTAAACCTTTTACTTTAGAAGAAAGAGAATTAGCCCGTCTCTCCTTTATGCCACGGCCTCTCTCGCTACAGACTCCATCTTTGAGGTTATTACAATTATCTCAGCTGGAAGTCAGATCTTCCCGGGCAAACCAGTGGAGATTATAATTGTAATAGTGGCAGAGCTTATCAATAGAAATATTTTAGTTCTAACACAATGCCCAGAGAAGCAGGAGCATTATCATTGCTCCTGCAAAATTCCTCATCCAAAACACTTTTTAGAATCGATTGCATCTCAGACTAACCTTTCTTATGGAACAGTGATTTGGTTTCTGTGCTTCAACCCTCCTTGCTCTAACAACTCACCACTGTGACTTCTGCCTAGATTTTTTTCCCCTATGAATATTTTTCAAGTTGAAATTCAGAGTTACAGATGAAGCGTGGTGAAGTGGGTCAGTGAGCTGTGCAAAAAATGATCAGTGCAAGTTCATGGGATGGTATTTAGACAGTTTAATTTTCACTTGCCATGTGTGATTCATTTTGTCTGGATATCAGTCTTCAGAAGAGCTTTGCAACAGAAAATATCAAATACTTATGTATATTCAAGAAATGGAAATTTTTAGACTTATTCCCTAGTGGAGGACATGGCACTGGGGATCCTAACACTAAAGGGCTCTTTTTCAGATGTCCATATTTTAAGAGTTTCACACTAAGTATACTCATAACTTTTCAAAAGGAATCTACTATACATTACCTGCCTTCAGCATCATCAGTCAACATCAGATTCACCAGATACTCATAGAGGAACAGACGTCAGATGAAGGATTATAAAATACTCTGGCTTTTTTCAGCAATGCCAATCATGGTACTCGCCAATCTGATATAATTTTTCATAGCATCTGCCTTCTAATACACCTAAGGTAAGAACATGCAAATATTTTCAGAAATGATATATCTTGCCTTTTTCAGCTTCTTGAAGGTACCTCTGAAAGGCTTCAGGCTTTAAAAAAAGCTTCTAGGCTGCCAAAATACTCTTCCTGTCTGAAAAAAAAGAAGAATAAATAGAGATTTACAGAAGCTAAAAAGAAACTTGGTGGTAAACACTATATTAAGTAGTAATTCCCTTGTCCTGAAGTACCAGCTGATCACTTATCAACAGCAAACTGAACAGCAAAGAGATCAGTTTTCCATATTTTCTCTCTTTTTTAAATCAAAGTAGTTATTATCTATCTCTCCTCTTTACTATAATAACGTCTGTCTTATTGTTGTCCCCCATGGTGTCGCAGAACAACTTCCACTTAGCACCTGCATGTGGAAAAAAAGATGAATTTTTAACTGAATATGCAAATATTTTGTCCCGCATAAATTTTAGACACTCATGAAGACACAGCTTTTTCCTCTGGATAGTGTCTGTGTTTCATTGATGCTGTTGCTCAAATGCTCTAAGCAAGGCTTCTGTCCACAGAAGTTTCACAGAGATTGTACAGAAGCCTTTTTTAACCTCAGGTTAGTGAGCTCCTAAGTTACATTTTCTTCTGCTTTGTGCAGACTCTTGAATGCAAGTGGAGATCGAGAGGGAAGAAAAAGATGTGGACCCTGGTTAGGAGGCCATGATTTGTGTACTGCTCTAGAAATAACCCAGATTTTTGTGTGTGGCAGGGGTCAAACAGAGTGCATGCTCCCTGTCAAACAGCATGAACTCAAAACACTTCCCAAACCAGCATTTCCATGACATGACAGATCTTTGAATCACCACCCTGGGTACCTACAACAGCTGCCAAGCAAATGGTTGGAAATTCCTTAAATTAACTGAACATTTTGTGCAGCAGGAGTTATTAGTCTAGTTTTAGGGCTAGTGTAATACCAGCTCTTTAAAAAGCACATCTATGAACTGCAGGAAAAAAAAAATAGATTTATCCCTAGTTCTAAACTGCACAAGGAGATTACATTTATTTACCAGAAGTATATAATGACAGTTAAGGTAATTTCCTTTATTTAAATTTTGTGTCTTTTAAATAAAAATAGTATATAAATATACTTTTTATGTTACATATAATAGATTCTATTTAATATATATTATATAATGTTATACAATAAGATATAATTTTATATAATAACATTACATATTATTAATATTACATATTAATATATAACATATAGTATAGGATATTTACAATATGAAAATTATAATATATATTTAATAATATTTTTACATATTTTAAGCTCTAACTGGTGTTCTCTGACAGTCCTCTATCATCATGGGTTCAGCACTAGATAAACACAGCATTTCCCCTAACCTATGTAATCTAAACCTTTGTATCCTTTAAGAAACAAATAAACAAACAAAAACCACAGCAAAAACACCACTCCACAAAAAAAAGAAAACCACCAAAAAATCCCAGAACTCCCCACCCAAAACCAAAAAAACCCCACAAAAAACCCCAAACAAACAAACAAAATCTAACTCAAAGCAAAGCAAAATTTAATATAATCAGAATAGTGTAGAATAAACACAGTTATTTTTCTCTCTTCCTGTGTCCCTGATTATCTTGCCAACCCTCTCATGAGGCTTTGTGTATGTTAAGGGGAATGCAATGGAATATCACAGGTTGGATTCACTACTGACCATCAAGTGTCACGGGTTGAACTACACTTTAGAGAAGTCTCTGCCCTCTAATCAGGATGATAACCTGCTTAACAAGACAGTGTGATTAAATTTTCACAACTGCCATATTGTTTGGCCTAAAATGTAGAAAGGTGTCTGCCTAGAAACAAAGCCTGCACATAAATCACATGAATAAATCACATGAATTCCAATTAAATAGATGATCCAAGGAAGGCTTAAAGACAAGCGGCAGAGATCCCTCCAGAGAGGGAGACCCAACACATCATGAAAAAAATGCACCAGGGCTGCATTGGAACTTCAAGGACAGCACAGAGGTGCTCCTGCCAGACACCCAACCTGCACAAGGCCTAACGGACAGCCCTCCTCAGACCCACAGAAGTTTGCAGAATGTAACTGTGGACAGCAGCACAGCAGAGAAACAGGCAATTATATCCTCAAAAAGGCCACACACGTGTGAACATATGTGTGCCTGCTTATGTGTTAAAATTCTGTATTCCATGTCTCAAGGACACAGTTGCACTTACAGAATATGCAAACCTTTTTTTTTGCTTTCCAGTTCTGCACCCTTCCCACTTTTGCCAGAGGGAATTAAAAGTTTTGTTTTTGAAATTTTGAAGGTGCATTCAGAGCTTGTATTCCCCACCCTTTTGCAAGTGACATCTATTGACAATCTTCCCTGCTAATTCATCCATTATTTAAATCAGAATTATACTGAAATATTAGCTTTCCTAAAGCCTGTAATTTTATCAGAGAAAAGGAAGAATCCTTATTGGATTCTAAGGCACTGTGTTTTTACCCTATGCGCTTTGTAGTCTTTAAAACATGGAGAAAAAAGGACAAGTCCCATCTCCAAGGACAAGAACAGAAGACACCTCTTCTGAGGCATGTGGCATCTCAGTACAAAATGAGATTTTATATTTCACCCTTGCCTTTTGAAGGAGATAATGACTTTGCTCTTTTAATAGAACAGCAGATGAAGGTCATCCAATACATGTGCTGTACACAACATGTGAAGCCTTACTGTCAATCACCAAGTGTCTTTCCTGGAGACCTTTTATGATGCCCACGTAGAAAGACAGGAGAAAATGCCACTAAATTTCAGTAGCTGGCACAATTTTGCATGCGCTGCCCACTCCTTGATCTCTGGCATACTTCATGGAGCAATCTGTCATCCTAAAACTCTGGCAGGTTTGGCATGTCACTTGCCATGGACAGTGATTTCTCTAGTAGGTGAATACTTAATGTTGAGCTGCTGAAGTTACAAGAATTTTAAGAGTTGTAGTGGATAACAGAAACAAAAAAATCCAACCCAGAACAAATGGAAAAAAACCCACAAGTTTGCCTTTTTGCTGTTTTATGTTGGTTGTTTTAGTTCAGTGTAGCACAGAAACTAAGTGTCCTCAGATGAGGCAAATCACTGCAGTCCCATGAATGCAGTGAAACTCTGCTTATTCACATCAACTAGTTACAAGAAACAGGTGAATTTTTGTCAAAAATAAGCCTTGAATGACTCAGAATTGACTTCCACTGTTCAATTTGTTCATCCTGCTGCTGTCCAGGGAAGTCTCAGGGCTCTCAAAGACAGCAGGTAATATGAGACCTAATAAGACAAACTTTTCTACAGTATTTCCTAATATTAATACAAACACTACCTTGATGCTGGGACATAGGATTGCTGTAATCATGCTGCTCGTGGCAAAACAATCTCTCTGAATTAAAGGGAGCAGCAGACAACTGTGGTTTATCAGATGTTAACAGAATCTAGCTAAGCACCGATATTTTATGCAGTCCCCAACTGATTTTAGATGCTTCTTTATGAACCCAAAATTACTAGTCTCATGACAAATTGTGTCTATGTGGTCCAGTAAATGGTGCTACCTGCCTCTCGAAAATTAATTTAAAGCTCAGTAAAATACACATGCACAGAAACAGGAAAAGTATCAGAGAAAAACATACTGTTTCACTGCACAAGGAGTCTGTAGCAAGCCATGAAGGTGTTACATAAAAATAATGTCAAGAAAAGAGAGGAAATTGAAATATTGCCTTTCTCTTTGATTTTATGATGTCTGATTCAGTAGCTGTGCCTTTGAAAGATGCACTCTAATGGGTTCTCTAAGCAGTGTTAGACCATCAGTGCTTAGTTTTCTGTTGAAAAGTGTTGAAAGCACCCAGTGTGAAAGCACTAGGAAAAAAAAAATACCCTCAGGTGGGGCTGAAGGAGCAGCTGAATGACACGGTTGTTAAGTTTAGTTTTAGTAATCCAAATCCCTTTGTGGATCATGCTGTTTGACTTGACTTTGTCCATGCAATATGTTATTATATCTTCAATCCTGATTTCTGCTGTTAGCGTGTTATTTATGCAGATCACTTAAAAATACATTTTAAAAAGTACTTTCCTTTTTTTTTTTAAATCCAAAGTTTATCATCCATGGATAACTGATTGCAGATGACTTGAAGGACTATTATTTAGCTGAAGAAGTGTAAATGGGCAGTTATCATTTCTGCAACTTCAGACTCAAGGACACAGTGTCACACAGAATCTCAATAGTTGCATGAGGACAGGTATTTGAAACTCACTTCACATAAACTCCAGGTCCACCAGATCCTGATCTCCAAAGACTGTGTTGTGACTGTCACAATTCATCCAATGGTGTGGGGAGCTCATGATTTTAGATTTGGAGTTCAAATACCTATCGACCAAGAAGGCTGCAGATAGTGCATGGCTCCGTCAGATCATAGAATCTAGAATCTATAGAAACATTAAGGTTAGAAGAGATCTTCAAGATCACTGAGTGCAACTGTCAACCCAGCCTTACCACCATGGTCACTTAATCACGTCCTCAAGTGCTATATCCACACATTTTTTGAACCCTTTCATGGATGGTGACTCCACCACTTTCCTGGGCAGCCTGTTCCAATGCTTGTCAACCCTTTCAGTGAAGAAATTTTCCCTGTTATCTGATCTAAACCTGCCTGACCAATCTAAAAGATGATCTGCATCTCTTTACATCCTGGCTATTGAAATGCTGGCTGGCTATGGATCTCAGACTGGCAGTGTAATGAAGAAATGAGAACTATTTCAATCACAGCATTTGAGCAATAGCAAGCTGGAGTGTGGCAAAATTGTGTGAGTATTATGTGATTGCAATTAGAAGCATAAACTCTGAGCCCAAATCTGTTTTGGTGCCTGTGGCATTCTTCTCATCTTCATGCTCTGCAGAAGTGATCTTGTCTGGAAATTAGATCTTTTGAAACAATATTTTTTCACAGTAAATAGAAATGTGTCTTTATCTCCAGAAGCTCTCTTCAGAGCGTCATGTGGATTTGTTGTTTCACAGGTCTCTGTGTTGAGCAATTTTTTGTTCCGCTTGCAGCAGGGAACCCATACAGGAAACCCTTATCACTTCCCAACCAGAATCTGAATTTGCTAAGCCATTACAGAAGAAAATTAAAGCCCTCATCCTTTTTCTTTTCTGTATATGATTTGCTTTATATAATTAAAAAATTTAAAAAACACACAAAAAATCAAAACAAAACCCCCACAACCCTGCACTAGTGAGAATGTGATAACTTCTGTTTTCTGTGCTTTATTCTCATGCAAATAAGAAGTTTAAGTTCCAGCAGTTACTAGAGTGTGGCTCTTTAATCACTGGTTTTATTTACCAAGAATGACAACAGCATGCAAGAATGATACAGAGGCAGGAAAGATAGAGAGGAAATGGGACAATTGAGGTTTCTAACTCACAAGCTCATATTCTGAATATTAGCAAGTTAAGGCTGAAATAAAGCTTTTTATAAATATCATTATCTCCCTGCTTCTTTTCTCCACACTGTGATGGTTCTCCTGGATAATCTGGGCAAGTAAGTTGTGTTCCAGTAAGAAATTACAATTGCATATTCAAAAGCAAGTACTTTCTGGCTATTTTGATGTTTATCCATTTCATAAAACAGCCATTAAAGGGAGATAATTTTCATTGAATAAGACAGAGTTCTGTCTACCTATGATACATGGGACAAGTGCATTAGTTAACATCTTGGAATAGACACTTACAAATCTTTTCTCCCTAAAATTAAGCATTCTGATTTCTGTATCACAGAGAAATGAAAACTTACATATATGTTAAACTTTAGGTGTTTGTGGTTTGTTTTCCTTTAGCAATTGTCTCAGGGATTGCGGCAAAATTTTATATGACCTTTAATACTGATATGACAGCTCTATTTTAATTTATATAATATCCGATAATGCTGCAAAAATCAAAATGTGATTTAGCTCATTTCTTAGCTTCAGAAAAGTTTATATTCCATGGAGCACAGTAGTTGGAATGACATTTTAATAAAACAGTTGTTGAGCCCTGAGGAGTCTGACAGTAGCAAAGAAGTGAATAAAGAGGTCATGAATTTTTTGTAGAGATGAAATCAACCTGTAGAGTTCATGAATAATTCACTGAATTTTGAAAGGCAAACCTTGGGAAACACCTCATCAAAGCCTCCTTAAGATGAATTGTCATGAGCACTTACCTACTGGTCTTGAAAAACTAGCCTGATCTTGTTTCAAGCATATGTAGGGGATCTTTCCTACAACAGCACAGAATCCTGAGTTGTTAAATAACTCTGGCCTTTAAGTTCCATGTTAAAATTCAATTCTCCCATGAATCCTGCTAAATCCTTGAAAGTGGAAAGACAAATGAAATGTTGTGGTATTTTTATGATGTTTGGGTTTTTATTCAATTTTGGTTTGGGCAGCTGCAGTTTCTTAAGGGATACGCATTCACAAATGGCTAAAACATAAGATCTGTGGATGATCTGCACTGCAGAGAAATATATAGGGTCACACAGGATATTTTGAGTCATCTGATATACAACAAAACGTTTTTAGGCAACTAGTGAGGTCTAATCTATATAGTCAGTGATGTCTAGAAAGCAATTAGATCAGTCTGTGTTGCTAGACTATCTTTTTCGGCTATTTGCAACTCTTTATTTTACACTGTAACATCTGAATGAATGTCAGTATTATTGGATATGACATAAATTAAACTAGAATTGTCAGTATATCAGTATTAGAGGTCATATATAATTTTATTATATATAATTTTGCCACAATCTCTAAGACAATTGCTAAAGGAAAACAAACCACAAACACCTGAAGTTTAACATATGAGTAAGTCTTCATTTCTGTATGATTCAGAAGAAATCAGAATGCATTAATTATGCACTGTGAGGTCCGAAATAATTTCACTCAACCTTGACTGACTAAACTGTGGTTCTTGACTACAAAACTGAGACACTGTGTGCCTTAGGATCTCTCACTGTAAAATTAACAGAGAAAGCCAACTCCAAAGGCTGAAAGATCTCATTTAAGCATTGAATCATTTTCTGCAGGTGTTTCTTCCTCTCTCCAGTAACTGCTGAAAAAGCCTGAGGTATTGCATGTAGGCAGCATGTGTCCAGTCCTCAAATCTTTGGTGCAAGTCAGTGTTCAGGTGAAGGTTGGACTTGATAATGATGGAGGTCTTTTCCAACCTTAATGGTCCTATGATATTAAATTCTTTATTCAACAGACAGAAATCTTTTCACATAGAGGGGCTTTCTTTGAATGATGATGGAGCTGTTCTTGCCATGGGTCATTAACAGGAACATTAA
Source organism: Oriolus oriolus (assembly GCA_013400235.1). NCBI lineage: Eukaryota > Metazoa > Chordata > Aves > Passeriformes > Corvidae > Oriolus > Oriolus oriolus. The sequence goes on from VXBT01013161.1 coordinate 127,709, forward strand.
CCTCCTGCTCTCAAACATCTAAGCTGGGCTGGTTCTTGGGGACAGTGAGGTCTATTCACCTTAGAGCCTTGCTGAAGCGTTTGTTTGACATTTTATTTTAGTAATCACAAGTAAAAATTTTCCAAAGCTGTATTTTTTTTTTTTTCACTAAAGATTAGTGTGGTGCAGAATTCTCAAGAACATGGTGATGCCACATTTGTGCCTGGGTGGTGCCAAGGTTAGCCTGTGAGTGGGGTGACTGAAACCCATCCCAAAGAATGGGTTTCTGAATCGTTTTCTGCATCAGTCTGGGCACTACAGATAGACAGGTAGTATTTGAAAATTAACAAATTGTGTTGGTGTCGATTTTCCTGGTTATTCATAAACTCATCTGTGTCAAATAGGCCTCTTTCACCTTTGGCTAAATATGACAACAGAAAAATCTGAGAAAATTAAAAGGTCCCAACACTTTGACAGCCCCATGAGTTTGATTAGGAAGCAGTTGAGTAATATTTGCCCTACAAAGGTGTGCTTCAGTAGTAGTTCTTTTTGGGTACAATATGTTTTGTATAGCGTTGTTCTCCAAAACATCTATTGCATTTTACAGGTGTGTGCATGCAAAATTTTCTTTAAACATCCCTGACACAAAAAAAAAAAAACAAATAGAGCTGTCACTGGTGTAAGCCACTGCCTATGAATAAAATTTGAATTTATTTAGATCTACCATATCTTGCATTATCATACCTTCAGTGCTACAGGTATTTATCTTATACACAGAAATACAATAAGAGGTCAAAATGTCAGTAAGGAAATCAGAGCTGCCTCAGTTTTCAGGTTCAGTTTGGGAAAAAAAGGAAAAAGTAAGATGGAAGGGGAAAGGGACTAGGAAGGAGAAGGGGAAGGGAATTTTAGAAGCCTGGGCAGTAAGGAGTTACAATTTATTGTTATGCCTCAAACACTGATGACCATTCAAGTGGGCAAGATAGAAAAAGACATGCCTAGAATGGGGATCTGTACAAAGGTAGGACAGCACCTCGCAGGAGCCAATTTTCCTGTTCAGATCCATGACACAACATAAGGCACAAGTGCAGAAATGGGTCAAGGAACAGGCAAGAGCGATAGAGGAGGATCAAGACCAGCAAAGACCCCAAAGTGCCCCCTGACTCTCCATTAGAAGACTGCACATGCCTCATAGTGTTGCATTAGACACAAAGAATTCCCTCTCTGGTGATGGATGCAGGGGGTCCATAGTAATTTTAATGTATATAACACAACAAAGTCTTTGTTTCCTGGGCCCTCCCCCAACAAATTAAGACTGTGACCATTATTTCAATCGTGGACATCAAAATTACAAAAATCATATCTCTGGATCTACCGGTGGTGATACATTTCCTTTCCACTACATAATCTTGTTCTTTCTCTTTCTTTTTTTTCTTTGCATGTTTTCTTCCTGATATTTTCTAGTTTATATTAAAAAAAAAAAAACAAAACCAAAACAAAACAAGGGAAAACAGCCACGTACTTACCTTCCTCTCCACGGCAATTACATTGTTTGAAATAAATCTGCCTCATACCAGTCATTCGGTGTTGTTTCACTTTAATCCACCTCGAGGGACTTATTAACAAGGACCTCAGCTACCCTGCCCTAGGTACAGGTGGTAACAGGAGGGGAGTTCTGTGCTATCTCCTTCTCAGTGATTCCACAGACCTTACAGTGAGTGGGACCAAGAAAAGCTCCTTCTTCCTTCAGCTACCACCAAGCTTCTCATTCCTGGACCTATTTGGACTGCACCCTCAGGCTTTCTGAATTTACAATAGCTCCCCCTTGTGGCGGCGTG
>VXBT01013162.1:0-54300 GCA_013400235.1 Oriolus oriolus
ATTTTTGGTCAAAAGGTAGATGAGGTTTTGGGGAGTTTTGCGCAAAAATATTAACAATTATCATGAAGAGAATTTCATTAAATCCTGAATTCTACCAAAAAGAGAACCTCAGATACTTTTAAAAGAATAAGTCATTCTGATTAACTGTAGGTAAACACAAATTTGGGAATTACAAAGGAGGAGCTTAAGAGACATTGCCTGGGAACACAGGGATGGTGTCAAGGCTGGCAGTTATTTGTTGTGCTGTCTAGCAAACAAGATTACTGGTATAAATAGTATTCTGCCTGTTGATAAACATTAAATGTGGAGCTTGGTGGAGAATGTTCAGTATGTTTCTTAAAAAGTGAAAACTATTCTAAAGTCAGAGTGCTTGGAAAAGAGAAAAGGAACTATATACCTATGGGATTATTTGGGGCATTTGCTTGATTCAATCAGCTCTTGAAAGTTGTCCTGTCTTCTTTAAATCCATGGTGGCAGCTACGGTATTGCTTCGTTCCTGATTTTAAATGCTTTCTGCCTCTACTTTTCAGTTGCTCACACTTAGGTGAAATTAAGAAATCTAACTGTTGGGTATTATGTTTTAGACCTGCTGAAATAGCTCTTCCTGCTTGCATCCTTATGGTCTCATTAAGACGATGCTCACAGCATGCCTGACTCTAGTGAATATTTGCAGACCTCATTTGCCTACATTAGAGACAAAAAGCTTTAAAAAAATCCTTCTTGAGCAATAAACGGTTGAGTTTTGTCAGTATCAGTGATCACAGGGCTGGTGTCTCCCAAGGCAAGGGCTGAATGCTGTCCTTGGAGTTGAGTAACTATTGAAACCCTCCATCCAAGCCCTTCCCACTGCTGGGATAATACACTGGGTCCCTGGCTTTGAGCTGTGGGATTAAAGTGAGAGGGCTGCTAAAATCAGTGAGAAGTCAAAGTGTGCACCACTCTTACAGCAAGCCCTGTACGTCAAGGACTCATGTAGGCAATACTATCATTCCCATTCCTGCATTTTTACGACTAATTATAGAGTTTAGGAATTTTTAAATTTTTATTTCAAGGAGTTGCATTTCGTTGGGTCAAACTATGATTGATCATCATAAAGCAAGATGTAAGGCCTTTGCAGCAAACCCCAGATTCCAGCAAGTGCAAGTCATCTTCGTGGTTCACCTTTACCATTGTGACTCAACTGGTCTGTTTCCTCTATGCTCAGGCTTGCAGCCTGAGATTTCTGTTCTCCGGGGGATTTTAAAAAATCCTCGACCTATTATATAACACTGAGGTCATGCTTTAATGCCAACCAAAATTTCCATTCTCTCTTCACTTCACTTATGTGTTGTGTTGTGCTTTGCCTGCCCACCACAGCAGGCTCATTTCACAGTTGAGCTGATAAGAATGTATAATGGATATTTTTTTAAATCATGTTAAAATCACATTGCAATGGGACATGTCCTATAAATTTAAAGTGATACTGATGTTACTTTTTTTTCAGCAAAATGAAACTAGAAATAATAGCAAAAATATTAATCAAAGGTGATGTAACTGTCATGTTAATGAGAAGTACTTGAAGATTACTGAGCTCTACTATAAATAGATAGTAATCTTATGGATTTACAACCCTTATTTACTCTATTTAAACTTCATGGTCCCAAAAACCTAAGATGAGAGTCTTTCCCTTGGAGCTACTGAATTTTCCTGACAAAACAGCTTTTAGAGAACAGTATCAGTTTACATATGTATAACATTTTTCATTGTATTTGAATAATTTTGCTACTCTTGTGAAAATAGAGAAGAAACTAAAAAATTAAAGTCTTTGTTAGAGACATCGTTTTCTTGTTTAATTGCCAAAATAGAATTATCAGATTTTTAGAGAAAATTTGGATTAGTTTTTTTGATGGAATCACTAATGGAAGTGAAGAAAGATGTAAAAGGATTTTTTTTATCTAGAGATGGGTAAAATGCCTCTTCATCTGATTTTTAAAAATTATTATTTATTAAACTGCTCATATTGCAAAGCTCTGACTGGAAGTTTATAAATTTGTGCAAAACTGTTTCCTCTCTACCTCAAATTTTTCAGGTTTCTTTTCTTTTGAAAAGATCATCCCAGACATCTGGAGTACAGAAAAATTACTAATTTGTCTGTGTTCACTTTTGAAAAGTTTTTGTTTCTTTGGATAATTACCATCCTTACCTTTTGAAGCAGTAACTTGAAATGTAATAGTAGTGGGTCTTTGAATGGACATGTAACTTCTATGTCAAGAATGTTCACTCTTCTATTTCTGTGAGCATATAATTCATTTTAACCCCTATTTTCAAATGTTCATTAGTTTCCCAAATTTTTTCAGACCAACCTTGAGTGCATCCACTCTTACAGATCTTGCTCAAGTCTCGCATGAGGCACAATACTGATATTTTTATCTCCTCAGTCTCCCAGGGCAATGGGTCACAAGCCATTTCACTCTTGAGTAGCTAACCAAATTTCAGCCATGTCATTCCCAGGTAGCAGCCACAATTACACAAACTGTTTACAGCTTCCTCATGTTCCTAGTCTAGATATGCACCCTCCATGCACTAGAAAATGCAGTTGCGCAGAAAACGGTGTTTCCTAGTTTTTGAGATGTTGGCTTTGCAATTCTCATCATTAACTTGCTGCTGCTATCTTCACATTCAGCCTTTAGTTTTTATGTGCAACATATGTCACTGAAGCAATTCTTCGCAGCCATCCAATCGCTTTTGTTTATTTCCATTAGCTGGAAAACTTATTGAATATAACTGGATGGTGATGTGCTTGTCCTGAGTTCTCCTTTTAGTAGATATTGGAGTATTATATGGTCTGTGTAACAAATCTGTCTCACTTTTTATCAGGGTGCCTTGTTCATAGAATGCTGGGGTTTGGCACTGCCTGGCTTGTGAGGGGACCAAATGGGAGAGCAGTGGCCAAGATTTTTGTGTTTCCTTTTTGCTTGAATTACCAGAAATTCTGTGAGCATTGGCACCGTTCAGATTACTGTGGGAGCAGTGCATGTTTATGCTGCACACAAAAGAAATTAGAGAACGTTTAACTGAGAACATCTCCCTAATGGTGTGTGGAGGCATTTCCAACCTATTGACTTAGGATAGAGGAGCTGTTACTAGATGCGTCATTCTTGAAGACATCAGTGAATGATGCAAAACAGTTTTTGTCTGTGTGTTTGTTTAGATCATTGAGTTTGGGGCAGAAAATTTCCTACCTGACCACTGTCACAAGATTCACTCTTTGTGTGTGATCTCCTGACTCCTTTTTTTCTTCCTTTTATATGAACCGAGACATTTAACTAGAGAGTGCCTCATCTTAGGTTTCCTGTTTCTAGTCCACAATCATGAATTTTAATAATACTTCTGGAATTTTCTATGTACACTCACTGAAAATTCCAATTCATCTCTTCTCCATCTTCATTTCAGCTCACTTTTAGGAAGTTATGAAAGCCTACTTGCACACTCCCTAAAAATGTTCACTTCCACTTTATTCTGTGTGTCAGTGCAGATACAATCATTACCTACCACAAGTTAAGGTTAAAGTTTAGAGGTGGTCACAGGTTGGGTTTTTTTCATCTATAGAACTTATTTTCCTCTGGAATTTTTCAAGTGAAACCAGACGTTTCTGTTGGAATATATCAAGTCCAATGAAACTTCTGTGGAGAAAAGTTTCTTATCTCCAGGTTCTATCTTCTCATCAAAACCAGATGAAAAAATCTGTAAGTTATTCTAATCCTCTGAGAACTCACTGTGACTTTACTGATCTGGCTAAATTCTTGCCCTACCTGATTCAAACTTTAGAAGTGCTTTTTGTTTTCCTTCATACCAGATAAAAGCCTTTACCTCTCACTTGTTTGGCTGTCTTGCTGTAGTAGAAGAGACCCAGAGCATTCTCCCCATGTGTGAGATGGGTAAAGGCCTTCCTCTGAATCAATTATGGTAGAAAGTGAAAGGTTCTGTCATGTTCAGTGAGTCCTCTAACAGCTGCTGCCAGGGCAGTTGATTCATCTGGTTGCTTGTGTGTGTTGTACTGTTAACGGTGTTGGTGTTTTCCCATTTTGGAACTTGAAAGGAGTTTGTAATTGCACAGGTCTTTTTGAAGAATGGGGATGCTATTCCCTGCTCAGCTGAATTTGAGAATTTTGAGAAAAATTGTGTGCAGGTCTCTTATGTACTGTAATAATGCATGGACCTAATGAAAAAGAGAAATTTTTTTTAATTGGTTGCCAGCATAAACAGGTGCTTTGTCCATAGAGGATTGTGATAAGAGAGCTGGCTGCTATAAACTTCCAGGGCTTGCTGTTTCATATGCAATCAGTAGTGGGCTTCTCTTTTCTGTTAGGATTTTTGGTAACAGTAGTAGCAGGCAAATCATCTAAAGGTCTCTGTGTTCCAAGAGATGAGAGTTCAGAAATGTGATAAATCTTGAAGTATTTATTTTGGAGTGATCTTGCTGTTTTTATAATAATATCTAGCCTTTATATAGGGCACCTTTCATTCTATAGTACTCCAAAGGATTGTATACAATTGTTAGAGAGAAAAAGCTCCCCTTCATGTCCCTTCCTGCACACTGGTCACACATCTCCCAAAAAAGTGGGGGAACCCCAAATCTATGAGCAGTGATTGTATCCTTTAGTGAATTTATTCTGGTTGCTTCAATTCCCCTGTGTCAGACTGCCTGGAAAGTTGTGAGGAGGAAGAAGAGGAGCTCAAAGTTGAATGAAGGAAGCAAAATTACTGTAGTGAACTCCCACGTGCTGACAAGTTTCCAGAAACCTTCCTATCCCATTGGCATAAAGCTTTGTGGATTTGCAGGGACCATGAAGGTGAAAGCCAGAAGCGTTCAGTCCAGAAAACATTCTTCTCAAAACCATCCATATATCTAAACAGGATTTAATGCTTGCAAAAAGCAGGATTCACTCCTGTGATGTTGAAAAGCTTTGGGAAAAGGAAGCATGTTTGAAGTAGGGGGCAGGGAGAGCTTCAGTGAGCTGCCAATTTCTAGGCACAGACTCCTAAAGAAAGATTTCTGGTTTATAACCTACATGGCCAACACATGGATGAAAGCAAGCAACAGTAAATTAGTTTAAAGTTCTGGGATGGTTTATGTTACACCATTTTGAATGGGGTATTTGGTGTACAGCACCAGTGTAAGGCACGTAGGATATGAGTACATCAGATAGACTAACACTTGTTAGAAATAGAACTAAAAATATGCCACATAAATCACTGAGTGCTGGAACTATTACAGACTGCACAAAGGACCAAAACCAATTCAGTTAATTCTGGAATATTTCTTTAAGTGGTATTCACTTTAAGTGGTAGAAGACCAATCTGATTCACATTTCATGCAATTGTAGAATTACAGAATAGTTTAGGTTGGAATGGAGCTCTGGAGAGACTTTTCTAACCTCCTACATCAGGATGTCCAGTTGCCTTTTGAACATTTGCAAGGGTGGAGACTCCACAACTTCCCAGCTCAGGTGCTGGCAGTGGTGACCATCCTCACGGTAAAAAATCTTATACTCAACTGACATTTCCATTGCCTCCTGTCCTGTTGCTGTGTGTCTCTGAGAAAGGTCTGGCTTTGTCTGTTCTCTCTAAGGTACTTAGAGAAGCTCTTCTTGCAGCTTTCACTTCTTTTTCTAGTTCCATCTCCAGCTGAACTCCTACATTTCTAGCTCCTTGTATGTTTAGACAACATCTCAATTTGTTCTTTATACCTTCTTCCATTGTCTATAGACTTTGTTTTGCATTTGAACTGGCTGAAGAGTTCTCTGTCAGCCATGCTGGCCTTCTGCCACCCTTGGCTTGACATTCTACACATAGGGATAGACTACTTCTTCTTTTGAGGAGGTTGTGGTTTGGAAATCAAGTAGCTCTTCTTGAGCCCCTTTCCCTTCCAGGGAAGTCTCCCCAGGATCTTGAAAAGTGAATCCCAGAACGATCTGAAATCTGCTGTCCTGGGATCCAAGCAGTGGTTGTGCTATGTCTTAGTCACTCCTCTCAGAAGCTTTAAATCCTGAATGTTCATCCTGTAATCACTGTGACTGAGGTTCCCATTGACTTTCACATCCCTCACCACTTCTTGATGCTTCTTGAGTAACAGGCTCAGCAGAACATCTTCATTAGTTGGATTATTCATTTCCTAATTAGTTCTTTGGATGTTTTGCAGAAAGTTTCAAAATATGTCCCTAATGGTAAACACATTTCTGAGAGAATCATGGACCTTATTTCGGTTTAAATGATTTAACATTTTTATTGTGTGGTTGTAAAGTGAATCAATAAAATAATGCACAACCTCCACGTGTGGCAGTGCTGAAATAACCTATAGATTAATTGGGTTTAGCAGAACAGTGTGGAGGGTTTTGGTTATTGGAATGAGATGGAGAGTTTTGCTTGTTTTGTTTTGCTTTTCTCTTGCAGGGAGGAAAAAAAGTAGGCAGACCCTTTTTGTCTTTCTTGGACAAGTGTTCTCACTTGAGTTTTCAGACCTCTTGGTTTAAGCATGTGGAAGATAATACCAAATATATGTGATGTACACGTAGGTGTAAAGGCAAAAAGTCACGGGAGAGTTGGCACTCGGATATCCTACAAAATCCACTGTACTATAACCACGTGTTTAGACTCTCTAGCACTAATTCCGCTGTTGCAGATTATCTCCTCCAGAGCATAGCTGCTTTCCATGGAATGTCTTTGATGCACTTGTGCTGTGTTGGTCAACCACCTTATCTGTGTGGTGTGTGGGAGCCATAACAATATGCAATATGCCAAGGTTTTAGATCCCTGCTATTGTGCTAATGTTTGCTTTGGGGTTTTTTTTCTGCATAATCTTTCCTGCATCCACTGCTCACTGATTTGATAACACCTGTGTGCTAATAGAATTACAGAGTTAGTGATTAGCGAAGGTGTCTTTGTTTTACACTACCCTCTCTCTTTATGCTTTATTAAAGAGGATTTTAGTACAGATGTTGTGACTTTTTTCCTCTGCTTCCTCCCACGCCATTAAAGAATATCAGCCTGTGAAGTCTTGCTTTGTTATTACATGAATACAGACAAGGGCATTCCTCTTCTAGACGTTAAATGAAAAAATTAAACATGTAAGAAATCTTTCTCCCAGAGTTTTAGGAGAGAGCACACGCCTTCAAGAAGACTAATGCAGTCTCTGTAAATAGTAAAGGTTCCAAATTCAGGTATAGTTCAAAGAAGCAATCAAGATAAGTTTATCCAGCTCCTTAAAGTTTGAAGTATGCTGATAGAGGATGCTGGCATAAGATTTCTGTCACAGGGAATTTCTTCTACCAGTTTCTGAAAACTGAGACCTAAAAATCCTTTAGTGAAATATTTCAGAGTTTAAAAATTTGTACTGAATAAAAAAGTTACTAATTTTTTTTGCTCATCTTAGCCAGTTAATGCATTCTCACTGTCATTGTTCCTGAGCAGAAGTGATACCTTAACTCAGTCCTAATGCAGCTGAAATTCCAAATTACGCAAGTAAATGTTACTTCTTTCTCACTTGCTGGGCAAAGCTCATTCCAGTTATGCATTTTTAGGGATTTGGTCCAGTATGCTAATGAGGGGTTAAACTAGCAACAAATTTTCCATTATCTGGCTATCCCTGTTGTTAAAGGGATGTAAACTGTACTGTGAAGTAAACCCATCTACAACTGGCACACAGCAAGAGAACAACGCTGCTCGTAAGACAAAGTGTTGGTACACCACAAGATTTGAACAGGAACTCAGAAGAAGTAGTGAAGTTTTAGCTATTTTAACATTTTGACCTTTTTCAGAAAATGAACATATTCTCCAAAGCACAGAATATGTTGAATCAGCAGCAGGCGATGTGAAACCAGATTGTGATGTAATCTTCAAGAAAACCATATTTGTAATAAGGTTAATTAAATTTGCTGCAAGCTTGTGACAAGCATGCTGTAAGTTTGCCAGTAAATCTGGTCTTGCTTTATCAAACTGAAGGGCAAGAATTAAAAAAAAAAAAAAGAGAGAGAGAGAGAAAAGGGGGGTTGGGGGGGAAGAAAAAGCTTCCCTTTTCCAGAACAACTAGTGTGTAGCCAGAGGACATGCAGACTGGCAACAATAACTAATACGTTATGAGAGGTTGAACAAGTTTAAATGGGATTTGTCTCTGAACTGAAAGGCATATTGTAAGAAATTTCTTTGTCTCCTTGTGATGCTGTTAAATTGAAAGCACGATGGGAGGCTTCAGTAGAGGCAACAAAGGTTGAAATGATAGCCTGCTGTTTGCAGCAAGCATCATGGCTCCACTGATGGTCCAGACATCTGGTAACAACAGCCACTCCTTGTCAGGTTTTGCCCCTCACTGGGCGCCTGAGCACTTTGCACTGTTTAACTCATCAGACTCTTCTAGCTCAGTATGCTCTGCATCAAGAATGTTTATGTAATAAAACAGAGCTAATTAAACATTTCAAAGGGAAACATTATTTTAACTCTAATTAGATATGATTACAGTTTCCTTATGCCTGTGCTGGATTGGTACTGCAGCTCTCTTCTTTTGCCTTCTTACTGAATTCTGCAGCATTGTTGGTTCAAAATAATTTTTGCATCTGCTTAAAAAGGCTTTGTGCTCCCCTTGCCCAGAAATGAACTCAAAATCTTTGAGCCTAGGTCCCTGTATTTAAAGTAACAGCATATGACCCTGAGTCACATGAGGTAAGTTGATACCTCAGGCAGTCAGGGAAAAAGGAAAAGCCCTCTTGCTTGGAACATTTAAGGGTATTCCAGACAACCATGAGTGCTGGCAGGTGGATGCGTGCCATGTATGAAGCATCTGCTTTCCAGCTATTTGTGCTGTGATTCGAACTTTTCCTAATTATTAAATCCAGCACGAGTGGAGCTAGTCAGGTACCACCGAGCTGTTAGCGCTTGCACAGATGGATGCAGGTTCTGTGACCTTCCTGGAAGTCCATGTTTAAGCAAGGCAGTTGTCACAGGCAAATATAAAGCATATCCTTCTGTATGTATTTAATCTAGAAAGATAGCGTCTGACAAAGCTTTGGAGACACATCATGTCAGGATACTAAACATCCAAATAGCTGAGAAACAAATACATAGGGAAATCAAAAAGAACAGGCTAATGGCAGTAATAATCAGTGAATATTTTGTCAGTTAAGCAAATGCTGTATAACTTGTTTAGTGTTTTCTAGCTTTTATGACAGAGCCAGTCTGCAGATCATATGGGAGAAGCAGACTGAATATAAGAACCCATCCTTTCTTTGTCATCCCTAAATCCAAGTTTTTACAAGGAATTTCTTCAGCTAAAGGACGTTCAAATGCAAGTGTACTTCAGCTTTTCTTTTGGTTTTCACCCTACCCAAGAATTTTTCAAACTCTACCTTGGGTTTCAAAAAGAAAAAAAAAAGGAGGGGGAAAAAAAAGGAAAAAAAAAGAAGGCAGGCTTTCATTCAAACTGGTTCTCTGCAGCCCTAATTAAAATAGACTTCAATGAGAAGTTTTCTTTTCCTCTTCCAACTGAAGCTTAAGGGCATAGTTCTAGCTGGAGAGTATATTGTGTTCATTTTACTGTTTGAGTGGTTTGGTAGAGAAGCTGTCTTTCAAACGCAGTGACTACTACGATGCCTCAGGACTCAGCTGTCACATCAAGGCTGTTTTCCACATATATGTATTATATAATGTGCATATATCATCACCGTCAGGTAGCTGAAGTTTGCACCTCTTAACGTGGAAGCAACTCACTCTCACATTTAAGAAGTTCTCTCTACAGTGGGATTAGAGGTAAACGTGTCTTATTTTTGAAAGGGAATAATGACATGGGTTGTCCCTTTAGAAAGAAAAGAATGATGCAAATTGAATCACACACATATAAATCTGTCTCTCCAAAAACTGAGCTGCAGTTCTGGTGCAGTATTCTTTCCTTTGTTCTAGGGAAACTGAAGGGGGGAATTATTTCCTTTAAATGTTACAGTCAACCTAAACGACTGCAAGTTAGTAGACTGAGAGCAGCACTGGAAAAAGAAACCTCCCATTTAGCCACAGAGGAAATCTTCCATTTAGCCATTTAATTAAATAGGAAATGGCAGTGCATAGCCCAGTCATTGTCTCAGCCCTCATGGAGAGGATCAGAAGAAGGTCAGGAGCTTGTTCATTTTCCATGCCCACGGCCTCAGTCCTGAGACCACCAGCAAGGATGGCCAATTAATACCAAGTGCTTTAGGGGGTTTTGGCTTGTGGGGTGGGGTTTTTTTTGCCCACTAGGATCTAGGCTGAAGTTGCAAATTCATTTCAGAGAAGCTGCTACACAGTAGGTGAGAAGGATTTCAGTCTCTTCACCTCTGAGTAAGAATGAGATTTGTTAATGAAAAGTGAAATACTGGTGCCTCGTGGGTTTTTTGCAACTAGTGCTGCCCCACCACTGAAAGATACTTTCTCGAAATCTGTCAAGTTTTGGTTTCAGAATTCAGTCTTGTGGGCAATGCACTGAAAATACAATATCAAAAATGCAACACTGAAAAACTCCACATTTCCTCAGCTTCAAAGAGCTATATTCTAGTTTTATCGTCATACTTATTTTCTGAATCACCTGTACCTCTTAGGAGTCTGTACAAAGCTATTTCTGCTTACTTGTAAACTTTTTTAAACCTTTCCAAAACAGCATTACTGCTGCTGGGCTCTCTTTTGCTCCATCCCATTATCTCCGATTATTAAAGGCTCAACTTAGGGCAGTGAAATTCTGGCAAATTTGAGCACTGGGAGCAGCTGCAAGCCAGGCAGCACACTGACAGTGTGAGCATCACCTGTAGCTATCTGCCTGGGATAGTATTTATGGTGATATCTCCTGGAAATTAGACTGACAACCCCAATTTGTGTTGTGTGCTGTACATCACCCAGCAGATTTCAAAGCACAATACTTTTTTTTTTGCTCGTAGTTGACCTCAGCTGGATTCACTCTCTCTGAGAATTAAAAGTGAGTGATGTTACTGAAGAGGGATGCCTGTGTTTTGCTGGCTGCTGGCCTCTTCTTGCCTGATCCAGATGCCAGTGCTGGTGCTTGTGTTGCATCCCTGCCATGGCAGCCAGGTCTGGTGCTGCAGATCAGGGCTGGCATGTCCCCGGGAGAGTTGCATAAACTTGAATGTTCTGGGCTGGATGTTTGGGAATCAGTGAAGTCTTGGGCAGGTAAGTGAGAGTTTAGGAACCTGTCCAATTCCCACAGCAGCTACTCTTTGGTTGACTTCAGTGGGAGATGGGTTTTCAGTGCTGTTCTCAAATTGTTGTATGATTGCAGATGAAAAATGCTTGGCTATCCGTGGCTGTGTGTTTTGCTGCCTGAAAGGAACTAAAAAACTTATTTTGAACAAATGTGCGATTGTAGAGATAATACTGACTTCTATGTGTATTGTCTGTCCTGGTAGGAAAGAAAACGTGAAGACTGGTAATACACACAGGTTTTTGGAGGAGCTGGCTTGCCTTTCACTCTGCAGTGTGAGTCACTCACTGGTGTGTTGCTGTGCACACACACTACTGTACACACACACTATGCATACATATGTTCCCAGTTTCGGTGGTGGTGAGCAGAGGTTTGGAGATAACTGGGATTTTTTCTTAAAAATAATTAAGTTTTCAAAGAAGCATCTGACTGTAAGTGTAAGAAAGGCAGAGACAGTGTGTGGTAGCTTAATTTGAGCAGAGCATAAGGTTAGCTGTTATCTTTCATTGCCCACATTTAAAAACAAATTTCAGGAGCCCATCTTTACAGCTAACCTTTATATCACATTTAAATTCCCTGTTGGAAAACTCAGCTTCACTTATGAGTGTATCTAAATGACAAATCACTGGAAATTCAAAATGGAGGGAGCATGAGGAAGATACACAAGTGCAAGCAAGCAGGACAACTCCAGACTCGGCCGAGGGAGCACGTATGTAGATTGGGTTTGCGTGGATGAAGCCTGCACTAAAGTTTGGGATGTTGGTATGCTTACAAGGGGATTGCCTTGGTAAGATGAAAGGAGATGGTGATCTGTGCATTGCTGCTTCACTTATCTTCAGGGCTGATGGGCTCTGCCCAGCATCCCAAAGGGTGTGGGATCAACTGCCATCCACCCTCTCCATGAGTTTTGTTTCAAAATCCACTGGCATCAGCTGCAAGGTGTTTGGGGCCACACGCTTTGGTGCTGGGAAGTGGTATGGCTGTACCCAGGCCCTTTGCAGCCCCAGACCCAGCCCTGCTGGCCAGATGATGCCAGGATGAGCCTTCCTCCTGTCAGTGCACTCACAGGATGGAAATGCAGCCTGACAAGTCTGAAGCTGTGCACAGAAAGAGACAGATAAACTCTGTTAACCACAGAAGCAGGTTTTAAATACATTAAAATATTTTATCCCATTATTTGTTTTGACCAATTGACCACAATATTAAAAATTCAATCATGGAGCAGCTGACAAGTGCAGTTGCCTAATTTTATTTAAGGGTTCTCCCCCCCCTTCCATTTTTCCATCCTGTTAACGCTGCTGCCTGTGCCCAGACAGTAATGGGCTTCTTGTATGCCCACGACTGTTATGATCATGTAAATTTATTGGTGCTTAGAAGAAGCGAGCTATTAAAACATTACAACAACCATTACAGCCAGGCTCGTGTTGGCTTTCGCTCCCAATGAACATATGCTTCCGAGTGAATGCCTAAACTCTTATTTATGGATTTAATTTAATATGCGGAAAGAATTCAAAATTAAATTTTGTGTCTGCCTCCAGAGAGTGTCAGTGTATAATAACATGGTAATTTTTACACATCTTTATGAGAAATGGGAAAATTAATTCTTTCTGACAAGTTGTAATTATTCGACTTGGAACAGTTGCAGCTGAGCAGTTTGCATGCCTGTTGTCTGTTATTGCACAGTGTAAGGGGAAAACGTGGGGATGGAGATATATTGTGTGTCTGAGAGTTTCTAATAGCTTCTGACATTTTAGCCCTGCATATTATCAGGGTGCTCTTTAAAGGAGTGGGGACTGTAATCTGCTGCCTAGCCAGGGACACATATGTAGCAGTGACTGGAGATGGGGTAGGAAGGATTTTGTTCTGGCTGAGGCTGAGGCAGGAGCTCTGACATTAATTTGCAAATGGTTAAAGCAGAAAGTGTGGTGACATTCTTTGTACTCTTTGACCTCACAATTTTTTCCCCTTTAATGAAGACACAGGTGGAAGAACAGTGTTTGTTTCAGCTGCACAAGCAGAGCTCTCCTGTTTAAGTGTGTCCTTTTCTTTCCTGAGAGTTGAAGGCACTTAGCACCTCTCAACCAAAAGGGACTGGCTCCCCAAAAAGTTGAGTTATCTTTTACAGTAAGAATATTTAAAAATAAAACACTCTTCTTCTTGAAACATGAGCTTTCCTGACAAATATTTTCATGGGGGTAACTTTGTTCTTAGCTCACTTAACTTCTGTTTCAGAGTTTCTGCTGAAAGGTAGGACACGTCCATGAAGCACAAGCCTGAAGCATCACTGGATGTATTAGATAAAAAGGAAATTTATTCAAGTGAATGAAGTGCGTATTCATGACTTTGAAGGCAAACCTGGCAGTAGTGGGTGCTGCATTTTTTTTGTCCTCCTGGAATGGTCCCTTTGGGATAAACACATACTAAAGGCAATGCTTAGAAAACATTTTATCAGGCACACATTAAAGGAAATAGAAGTGCCACAAATGAAAAAACACTGTGCATACTTTCATTCCCAGTGATTTATCATAGTTGTGCTAGCTAGAAGGGTGCTAATGGTTTAGAAGGTGCTACTCCTTCCTGCAAGACACTGAAGAGGTTTTGTTGCTGTGGGTGCTTGGCATAGGGAGATACCATGGTTTAGAAATATAAATTTATCCAAAATGTAGCATGCTAGCTTTGATTTATGTCCTGGTTGCAGCCTGGGTTATTGCTGAGGGCAGGTAAGTAGTGCACAAACCTGTGAGTTCTCCATTTCTGGGGAAAAGCATTTACCTTGAACCAAAGAATAACTCAACTTCTAAGGCCTTGGGAGTCCCTCTGTTTCCACTGGACCCCTTGGCCTGGTAAAACACCAGCAGCTCTGCAGGAGGATGCAGAGCTACTGCAGCACAGTGGAGCTCAGCTGGGACCTGGAAATTGCCAGAGGAGACTGAGCAATGCTGCTGGTTTCATCCAAACAAATGCCTTTAGGGGCTTTGGGCATTGTGTGTGAGCGTGTCCAGGGAGCTCTTGTAGGTGGTCATATGCTTGTGAGAGGGACTGGTGTAAATCAGGTTCATTGGGATTCATGCTGAGATCCCAGTGAGGGCATTGCTCACTTCATTTAGACCTGCTGCATAGTGGGCTTATTAACAGACCTTGAAGGTAGCAATGGTTATGGAGCAAACACTGCCCAGCTGGCACAGCAACAGCATGGGCTGCATCCCTAGGGAATTGCTCGTCTCCCTGATGGGGTCACCTGTGATCATGGGAGAACCACCTTGGCAGCACATCATGGCCTCACGTGACCCGGAATCAGGGTGCCTTTCCTTCAAACTCAACAGCGTGAACCTCGACTCTGAGTTGGTTGTTGGGACTCCCCATTAATCAGTTTGGAAGTTCATCCAATCAGCGCTGGATGCTAAAGCAGCCCAGGTGAATTGTACACAGAATGGTTTGGTCCGCTACCTTTTAACTCCCTTGGGAGTTAGAGTAATGTAGGAGTCAAATGGATCCTTACTGAGGAACCACGGAGCACAGAAAAGTTGAAGTTTCCCTGTAAAGTTGTCACCGCTATTTTTCTTCATTTTTTGAAACCAGTGAAGGTTCAATTTTTCTTTGCAGTGAGTCAAGCATTGCATGAAGTTTCTCTTTTACATGCATAACAAATAACCTCCCAAAAAATCTATGTTGGTATGAGAGTTACTCCTTGGCAAGAACACATGCAACTCTTGGGGTATGCCTTCAGCTCTTCATTTTTCTTTCCTTCCAGGAAAGGCTGCAGGTTATTCCTACCCTGCAGAAACCTCCCCTAACTGCTGTCATCTGGCCCTCTTAAGCTCTTTTAGACACTCTTTGCTGCTCTTAAGGAAATGCTGCTCAAACCTCTCTTTCTGAGAACATGGTCTTCTTGTGGCATACTGAGCCACTGCATTCAGGAAGACAAGAGTACCAAGGGTTTGTCAGTTTTCTTCCAGTTCATTTTGAACCACAATAGAAGACAAATTTCATGTTCAGGCAAAGCCTGGGCTTATTTAGTGAGACTTAAGAACAGTCTTGTAATTACAAATTGAAAACAGAGAATCGTAAATAAAAACCCAACCAAAACCAAATAAATGCTGTAGTTCTATCTGAACAGCTGGATATAATGATATATGTGCACATATCTGTAGCTGATTGACTTCTTACCTAACCTAGAATCACCTAGAAAGGTCCCAGGCTGGTGAGAGCTCAAGTCTTGTCAATGTCCTGTGACCTGGGATTATTCCCTTCGGTTTTCATTGCCCTTATCTTTTATTTCCTACTTCCTCTCTTACTCCTCTTTGGAATTAAATATTGGTCTACAGTCTTATGTACTTAACAGTGACTTTGTCTGGTTCACACAGATTAGCCAAGGGTATCTGTGAGCTATGAGGTTGCAAAACCACTTTTTTTTTTTTTTCCCCACATTTAAATTGGACCTGACCAGCTGCTTTCCACCTGCTTTTACCTATTCCCCTCTTAGGTGTAGAAAGCCACACAGCCCTTGTTTGCTGGGAGATCTTGGGATCCCACAGAGCTTTGCTGTGCCATCCCATTGACTGGCATGCATAGGTGATATTAGTCATGTCCTAGGTGTAGCAGAGTGGGAGTGATTTTGGGAGGAACTGGTGAAAGATGCAGGAAAATCCATTTTGTGCTGGTTTTGATTTTGCAGTGCACATGAGTTGTGCATGGAAGTATTTTGGAGAGATCTACTTTTTTTTAAATGGCTTCACCTAATCAAAGCTTGTTGACTGGACATTTATGTCACCTTATTACCATTACTTTCATGAGATTTGTGCTGGATGTTTTGTTGCAATCACCCTTCCTTCCCAAAACAACACAAAAAACCCAACCCCAAATACCCCAAAACGTATTTCAGCACTGAACTCCTGTTAAATAGCAACTTGAATGATGGTCACATTTTAGTAAGACAAATGCAGCTTCTGGAGAGGTCACTGCTCATTAAATAACATACTTTTTTTTAAAATAAGGGGGCTTGCCCTTCCCATCTGAGCATGGGTGAAGGGGAATACTTTGAGAGCTCTTCAGGCTGTTTTGCAAAGCTCATTCTAGAAAATACTCCCACATTTGTGATCTCCAACCTGGGTACAAATGATAGAGAAGTAAGCAAAGACAAATCACCAAATAGACTTAATTTACTTTTTTATTCCCAGCTTATGAAAAAGAAAAAAACCTATTCTGTGTTATTTCTTAAGGAAAAGAAGGGAGAAAAAGAGGGATTATTTCGGTTTTATTCCCATAGTTTCCCAAACTATCAGTCACACATGGTGGTTATGCTTTTGCTGATATTAACGTGGTGCTGTTCCCTGCATCATGTCCAGAAAGTTATCAAGTATTATTTGTTGTGCTGGCCAGAATTCTGTATCATAAGCTGGAGCTTTGCAAACAGTCCTGATTATGCCATTTTTTCTTAATTTTTAAAAATTATTTGGGGAACAGACGGTGGTTTAGGACAAGACGTGGGGTTTTCATAACTGATTCATGAAACATAAAAATTGCTATTTAAACATAAGTAAGCTTTATCTGTAATAATGCCTCCCTTCTGTGGGGCATTTTCCACAAACCCAGTTTCTTCACACCACTTCTCTTTTACAGATGGCAAAATGAGACTCATCTTAATTACTCCAGGATTCTAAGAAAGATAGCAGCAGATTAAAGACTAAATCATGTTTCTTAAATTGCAGTCCAGTGTTTGAAAATAGCAGCATCTTTCTTTACTGTGATAGATCAAGCTTAGTGATGAGTGAATAAAATCATCACCAATAAAATAAAGGGATCTGGTTCAAATATACATATAGAAATCGGGGTCTTTTAAAACTTTCAAAATTTTTTTCAAATTTTTTTTAATTTGACAGACTTATCTGAGATTCTTATATCACCATACACATCCTTGTGCTCTTCTGGAGTAATCCTGTTCAGAGATTTTCTTGTATTAACAACATCCAATAAAATATTGTTCATATTACAAGATCTGGCCATCTTCTGGTGGGTTTTGCTGACTGAGCAGCAAAGTCACTGAAGAAGTTGAGAAGTCGATGGCTGATCATTGCTACTGATTGCTCTGTCACTTCTGGCTGCTAAATTAATCTCCCTATTGGTTTTCCTTCTGTAAGGCAGAAATAACACCTACTTTGGTTTAATGAGTGGTATTGTGTTTGATGAGATAAAGCACTGTAAAAGTTTTATCACAGTGCATCTGCTTCCAGTTTCAACATGATTCAGGCACGCTACTGAAAAGCTTCTCTGTGCGATAGCAGGCATGGGAAGGGATGGAGAAACTTTGGAGCATGATAAAATTCAGTCTGGGTTTGGAGGAGCAGGTCAGTACATCTGCACGGGACCATGGATCATCGTGACTCCTTCCTAGTCTGCAGCTTTCTAACTTGACCCAAATTCTTATCCAGTCACAAACCTTGAGATTCAGGCCCAGGTAGGACTTTGGTGCCCCAAACCTGCCCCACGCTTCCCTGCCCATAGGTAGCATTTCCTCCAGCCTCCCAGTGCTGCCTGAATCCTGTTTCCCTTCTCCGTCTTTTCTGGTTCTGTATATCAGAACGTGATTAAAATCATTATATCCCTATCTATATCGTGCTGTCTGTTTTCCTTTTAATTAGGTTGTAAAACAATTAGTTACCACCATGTCTCTCTCTTCCCCCTCTCCTTCTCTTTTTTTTGTGACTCCCCCTGTGTGCCCAGAGCTGTTTGTTCTCCCCGGGTGGGGAGGAGGGGGCCCTACCGTCTTGCTTTATTTACAGCAGGGTGAAGGTCAGATATAAACAGTTTTTGTTCTTGTGCTGTTGCTTTCTTTTGTGACCTATCCTGCATTGTTTGGCTTTTTTCCTCCCCCGTGCTTTGAAGTGCCGCACACCAGGTGTTCCTGTTCTGAATTACACATGAAAGGACCACATCCCTGGACTAATTAACTAGTAAACTGCACCCGCCTCCCCTGGGTTTAATTGATGCTGTTCTTAAAAGGGGAAGCCAGTTTCTTATTCCTCCTGATTTCACACCATAGTCATCTCCTCTTTATCTCCCTAAATACAGGAGATACTCTTGAATTTCTCACTCCCAGGCCACGCGGTGCTTAATATGTCTTCTCATTTCACAATTAATAAAACAATTATGCTGTACAAATTTTTTTTAAGAAATCATCCACAATTTTTTCTTTTTTTTTCTTTTCTTTCGACTCCTAATTTCTTTGTGTCTGATGGTTGCAGCCTCTCTGGGGAGAGCAGCGTGCAGAAGTGCACTGCTCCCCGAGAGATGGAAGATCCAGTATCTTGCTGCTAATTATTTTACTTGATAGTCTTGACCCACCAAAAGCATTGGTGTATACCAACATCTTTGGTATACAGCCAATGAGCCATTCCATGGCTCACAGTTTCTTTCCTGGGGCAACATTTCTTGCAATTTAATGAGCAGAAGTTATTGTGATTTCTTTGTTTGGCCTGGTGGTTGCATCTTGATTCACTCTGTGGCAGGGTGGCCCTTGTTGATGGCAGAAAACTGTGCAAAGTGGTCAAAACCAGTTTAAAATTAGCAAACTTAAATCAAAACCAGCTCATTTCTGTAAGCCCTCCAAAACTGCTCAGTGCAGGTTTTATGTGAAGTGGATAAAGACCTATCTTAGGGTCAAGCAGAGCACAACGCTGGGGAAAATGGACAAGGTTGTCGTGTGGCACTCACTGTGCCACCTATCCAAACTGGGTTGTGTGTGTATAAATCTATATAGATACTACTTCTCATGTTCCAGCTGTGTCCTGCACCAGCTAAGTGACATTTCTGGGCTCAGCTGGTGGCCCCCTGTGTATTCAGACTCAAAGTCCTTGCACACTGTGGGGCTGTGTCAGTCTCTGGGCATCGGGAGGTCCCAAATTGGTGCTGCTGGCAGGTGCAGTTGAGGAGGCAGAGAACCACCAGTCATAAGCATTTGTATAATGGTTGATTCATGTTAGGCTTTTTTGCCCTTGAATGTGCTATTTGTGTCTTGCTGGTGCTTTGACCTTTAGAGGTGCTGAGGATGACTTCATTCCCAGATATTATCCAAATAGGTAATGTCTTGAAAGGTTACTGGTTTAGGTTTATGGTTAGGGTATGTTTGTCTGTCCTATGTATTTGTTCACTCATCCTGAGCATCCTGTATCCTCTGTCAATTGAAGTCCTTGTTAAGTCCAGTGTATTCTTTCCTCTGATTCCAGTGGGAGCTAGTCCCTATTCATTTTATCTGAGTTGTTTTCAACTTGAATTGGAATTTCAAACTTAAGAGTCTTTTGAAGTAAAGGGAAAGGATTCAGGATACAAGAAAGTGAGTGGGATGCAGCAATATTTTTAATAACTTGAAAGACATTTCTCTGGGTAGATGTTGTAGTGTAGGAATGAGTGCATCACATACCTGCCTCTTTCATGGATAGCTGGCAGATGGAAAACTGAAACACTTTGCTGAATGTGAATGTTTAGTTTCAGGGGTGGGACCTGAATATTAGTCAGATGTGTGTTTTCTTCAGGGCAAAGGGTATTTCTTGAAGACAATATCTACCAAGTAGCAGTTTTATGCCAATTTAAGGATGGCATAGAGAAATGGGAGCTTTGCTGTTAATGCCACAGAGTTTTGGATTAGGAATTTGGTGTTGTTGATGTAAAATGTAGCAAGAACAGCTGCTTTCCTTGGAAATCATGGCACTGTGTTCAGTGATGATGTGAATTAGGACTGCAGTGGGGCTGCCGTCGGGTTTTGTTGTTGAAGATCTCACAAGATACCCCACTCTTCCTTCCCATCATGCAGAAGTTGGGTTGTTTTGGGTTTTTTTCTGACAATAACCAGCAAAGTCATCACTTTACTCTCCCTGAGGAGGGTAAGTTTTGCACTTTTGTTGGGTGCAAAGTGACTTTTGTGAATCATGCAATTACCCAGAGCACAATGGGTGCTCAGGCTTTGGAGCCAGCACTGGAGGACAGACCTTAGAGCAATTAACTGTAAACTGACTGAATCTTATATGTCAAAGACAAACTGAACTTTAATTAACATGCAGCTTAAGATAGGTATTTTTATATTCTACTTTAAAACACACGCACAAAAAAAAGCAGGGAAGTCACCTAGTTTTAGCAGAAGGTAAATGTAGAACTTTGGCCTTTATAAGCTTCATAGCTCCTTGAAATCCATGCCTTGCTGTCTTGATTTAAACAGCTTGAAATCTGGAGCCTCTTTTGCATTATATTTGATTGCTTGGATTTATTATTTCCTGAATTCTTAATTTCATTTTAATCAATTTTTGCTAAAATTTGCAGTAAGTTCCCTTTTAGGGAAATTTTGCTTTAAAAAATACCTTCAACCTGGTTATTATTTTCTACCAAAGATGTTTTCAGCTTAGGGCAGATACAAATGAAAACTCAAAAAAAAGACATTTTATTGCCAAAAAAGCACTGGTATAATTCAAAAGCACCTCTTGCTAAATCATTTGTGAGTGTCTCATCAAAAGCATAGGATATGGTTTTGTTAGCACAGATCAGGGCTTTGAGAGTGGTTGTCATGCACCTTCTTAATCTTAGCCATTTTAACCCTTTTCCAATTTTTTCTACCTTTCCCTCTGAGCTCTGATGTTCTGTAATTTTTTGCTGCCTTCCCCTTCAAAGGCAAGTTTGCCAGTATTTTTATGATTAACTTTTATATGTCTGAGTTTTTCAAAACACTATCAGGTTATAACATAGTGTTTAAAAGCCCATACTCATCTTTTTTTATTAATCCTACCTTTCTTTATCAAACCTGAAAGTCCTCTTTGCATTTCAGCTTTTATTTTATTTCATTCTTCAGAAAAAAAGAGAAAGGTACTGGTGTAGAATTCGAAATTTAAGAAAAAACTTGCTCCTGTTGTTCTTGCAATCTGACAACTGAGTTACTCCACTTAGTTTCAAAGAAATAACTGTCACAGCAAACTTATTTTTCTAACTGTTTTATTTTTCCCTATTTTTCAATCATAATATGTAGAGATGTGACATGATGGCACTATGAACTTAAAGATAAAAAAGATATATGGATTTTGTTGTTGCTGTTTAAAGAAGAAGCTAGCAGTGTTTCTGCTTCTAAAACATTTTATTTTAAAGTCATCCCTTGTTCCACAAGTTTAGATGTCAGGCTTAATGTTTAGCATTACCACTTGTGTGATGGTTGGAGAACAGGGAAATGCTAATGTAACTTAATGTGTAGAAAAGCAAGGTGTAGTTCCTGTTGTGCTGCTAGATTGGAATGAATAGAAGTTGACATCTTATATATAATTGTATTTTGGCACTTTATTCTTTCCAGCTGGCCCCTCTCCCTAAATGTCTCCTACCTCTTTCTCATCTTTGCTCTCTCCCAGAGCCCGCCCTCTGAATCTCCAGGCTGTGGGATATGAGGAGAATGTACTGAGCTCTCACTTGCACTCAGA
Source organism: Oriolus oriolus (assembly GCA_013400235.1). Taxonomy (NCBI): domain Eukaryota; kingdom Metazoa; phylum Chordata; class Aves; order Passeriformes; family Corvidae; genus Oriolus; species Oriolus oriolus. The sequence continues at coordinate 21,655 of VXBT01013162.1, forward strand.
TGAAAGACCTGATTTGTTAATTTGAGCTCTTTTTAAAAACAAGACCTAAATTAAGTATTATCTTAATCAGCAATAAAATACATTCTTTCAATTACTTGTTTCGCTGACTTATTAAGAGAACTCTAAATAGTTTCAGCGAGTATTGTTGTAATTGTTTCCTCCTTTGATTTTCATTTCCTCAGTTGTCATCATCTCCTGGCAGCGGCAGCAGCTGTAAAGCAGATCTTTCAACAGCCTTGTTAATTGTGTAGAAATTAATCTGATTTCAAACCCCTTATTGATATAGAGATTCGTGTGCCTTGATGTGCCTGTGCCTATGCCTGCTCACCTCTTCTACCCAGCGTTTTCTTCCCATGCCGACCTAATGTGCAGGTTGGGTCATTATCTCCCCTAATTTATTGCTGTGCCCCTGTCAAGTGCACTGGGTTCCTCCATGGAAATGCAGAAGCTTATGTGAAATAGCTCATATGTCTGTAAGAAACGTTGTTTTTCAGCCAATCTATGCTCCTTTTATTCAATTCCATTCTGTGTATGCCAGAGGAGACAGTGTTAGTTATATATGTGCAGTTCCATCAAAGTGTTGCTATTGTCTTGTCCAGTCACCTACTGCCATAAATCAGGAGATATCCTTGGAAGGAGCTGAGGGTACCACACCTACACCCCCTGAAATACTGCCCAGCCAAATGATGTTACCAAAATAGTCCTGAGGTTTTATTCTTGAGAAGTTTTCAGGTGAGCTGAAATTGCAAAATTCCCAGTGTTCATGTTGTGCTGGCAGCCATCTGTGTTTTACTGAGAGGAAAGATAAGGCTCCTTTGTGGAGTAAAAAAATTGTAAAAATAAATCGACATATTTAACATTCTTTTGTAATAAGGAAAAGGATATTATTATAGCTTACCATAACTCTACAAAGAATACTGAAAAAAACTTTTTCTGCAGTTATTGGCATATTCCACTAAGCAAATTAGAGGGTTATTGTTATGTAATCTAAGTACTAATATAAGATGTATACAACTGAACAGTAGATTCTTTTTGTAATCCTATTTTTGATCTTCACAGCTTTTGTAGTACCAGAAATTAATTTTAGCATGGTATCTTAATTTCCAGACTTTCATCTGTATACCTTAATTGTTCTGCCTACAATGAGAGGTTACTTCTTTCTTCCTGTCGTCTACAGCAGTGCTCTGGTACAGAGCAGCATCCTCTTGTCGTGTTTGTGACACGATAACTTACACATCATTATGTAAAGTGCTTTGCATTTCTTTAGGATAAGCAGTGACAGAGAAGGATAAAATTTTATCATTTTAATGATGATAAAACAACAGGTTGTCTATGCCAGTACAAGTGGCAGAGGCAGGCATAGCTTTTTCAACTTCAGTGAGATTCGGGTCAAGTTCTTAAAAGAAGTTCAAATTGAAGCTGTCCTTTCTACACATGTATCTGTCAGTAAAATGTGCAGCAGTTCTGTTGTGGGGAGGAACTTGAGGTGTGGAGCCCCTGCACTCGCTGAATGATGACTAGAGTGAGATTAGTATTCTTGTTCTTTAAAGCCATTATTCAGAGGCTGTTAGATGAATGGGAGATGAAGGCTGAGTGTTTTCTTCCTCTCTTGCTGTCACGTAAAGTCAGGCATCTGGGGAAGAAACGTCACATGCAGTTCAGGCTTGTGAATATTTAAAAAATAAAAGTTTTAACAATGGTTTTATTTGTAGAGTTGCTCTTCATCTCATTATTTGCAATGCAAACAGCAACATAAGAAAAAAAATATCAAAAACATCCAGTGAAAATGCTATTTGGGATTCATAAATAAATTCTCCATGAAAATCTCAGACTCAAATCCCATGAGAATAGACTTAGCCTTTCAACCCTATGAGACAGATAAACTGAGTATCATGCAGCTTAAAACTAGCATTTTTTCTGGATGAGAGTTATAAAACCAGTGTCCCATCTTTCATGCATTGGTATCAGACTGCTTGATACTTTATTTTAACGACGATGATTTTTATTTGGGAGATTAACAGTTCTTCCTCACACTAGCTGAAGGTTTTATTTCAGTGCTTGTACATGTGCTACACTTATTTGCAAAGGACTTTACATTTCTTCAGATGAGAAGATAGGTCATAGTACTGAATGATAAAGATGAAAGATGAGGCCAACTGAAAATTCATTCCTACTGTGAAACGCAGTCTTTTGCCAGTGAGTACTGGTTTAAGCTCTGGGCATATAACTTGAACCAAAGCACAGAACTGGAGCACAACCCTGTGCTAAGGCACCTCTTTGGTCACTGTGTTGAAATAGCACTTTCCTGCAAGCCTTGAATTTGTTGTCTCAGTGCTGGTGGCAGTGTAGGTGTGGCTGCAGTCTTACGCACATGGAGACTTCCTTATAGAAAAATATTCTTGAATGTATAAAGGGCAATCCTGGAGTATTAAATTTGCAGTTTGTGGGTGAGACCACATATACACACCTGCATGCCCATGCCAAGACTTGAGGTTCCTTTCAAAGAGTAGAGGGCTTGGGCTACATAAATGTTTTCAGTGATGTGTTTGGGGTTGATGACAATACTCGAAGGCAGTCTTGCTGAGGATGATACTTCTCTTTGACTCAGCTTTCCAGGGACTGTGAATTCTTCCCTGTACAGAGAAAATATTCTTGGTCTCATGTTTATGGTGCTGTAAGGTGACAGAAATGAGGAGACCTTCTGGGGTGATACTGAAGTGTCACTTGTCACTTTTGTCACAAGTGCCACATCTCTCATTGGTCCAGTAACCTCTCTTTCAGGTGCTTAAGCTAAGCTAATAATTTAAACTTGTTTTATCCTGAATACAGATATGCACATGAAGCAAACAGTTTTCCCTGCCTTAGATGCTGGTTTTCTTGGATGCTTTCCCTGCATTCATTGAAGGGGTAATTGACTGAAACTTGTCACTAACTTTCAGATTGTCAGTTAGACAGAACCAGGAAAGTCCTTCAGATTCTTCATCTTGAGCGTTTGTATCTATATTTTTTCCAACCTTCTAGCTACCACATATGTATTATAAGGCAAGGAGTCTAAACCAGGCCTTAAAATAGTTTTATTTTTCAGATAGAAAAATGTGTGTCTTATTTTGGCCACTTTTTCATTAACTCTATATAAAACCAGAGTTGGACAGCTACGCCCAGCAGGTCCACACAGACAACATCCCCGTGCAAAGACAAGGTGCTATTTTGTGACTAACCTGTACTCTGTAGGGTTTGGGAAAGAGTAGAAGTCAAAATTCTCAGATACGTTGAAGCTTCTTCAGCGCATGTGGAGTTTGAAACTCCTTTATAAGGTTGATTTATCCATAGTGGCCTATGCTAATACATTGCTTCTTCCTTGCAAATGCCTGCTTAGTGTCTCTGCGGAACACTTGGAAAATTTGAAATATCTTTGAAGGGATCATGAGGGCTGCCAGATGATATCAGATGAGTCAGAGGTCTGTTACTTAAAAGGAATCCTGCAGGACTCTTGTTTCACTGGTTTCCATTCTCCTCTGGTCTCCACTGGAGACTAATGGACTAATTGGGCTAAAATATCACTCAAATGAAGCTGCTGCCCTTTCCTAAACTAAAAGGGGTTACTGAGCCACTGTTGTAATTTAGTTATTCAACACAGAAGAAATGAAGAATAAATTAGTTATAAATATGCATGGGATGGCTTTTTAATATACAGTCTGCTCAGTGTTATTTTGCAGTAGGTGCTCTGTTGAAAACAGACAAACTTTGTGAAATAGAGCTGGTGCAAAGTACTGAGCTGGGATCTGCATGACAAAACCTGCATGGATTTAAGCTTTTCCCACCACTACTATCCTGCATACAGCATGCTTGGCTTGTGCAAAAATCAGGAGTAATTTTCAGCTTGAATTTTATAACTAGGCTTAGATTTTGAGCACCCAGATTTAGTTTTGTCTGTATTGGGGAGGGTCTTGTCTGTTTATCTAAGTGTGTGTGGGATGCACCAGATAAGAGTGTACAGGGTGATTCTGTGAACACAAATCTGCTTGTACTGCTGACAGAAAATACTCTGGATGTTGTCTGCCAGAACTCTACTGGGAAAATGAGGGGTGGGGGAATGTGTCACAGGAGCTGACTTAACTTTCACTGTCAGTGGGAAATGAGAGAATAAATCAACAAAATGTGGAGCATCAAATTGCCAGGACCAGACACTATTCATCCATGACTTGTAAAGGAATTCAAATGGGAAATAGACACCCTAACAGACCATTTGGATGAAACAACAGCGAAGAATAGGGTTAGTAAACACAAAGATAAATATGTTATGTTGCAGAAGAGTTAATGTGGTTTCTGTTAACAGAAGCTGCGTTTCACAGATTACTGCAGTTCTGCAGAGGAGTCAGGGAGAGATCCTGGTGTTATCTACTTTGATTTGAAAAGGCATTCAACAGGTCCCTCACCAAAAGCTCCTGGAAAACGTAGCTGTCATGAGATAAGGAGTAAGAGTCTCTATGGATAAATAATTGGCTAAAGGGTAGAAAACAAAGGGCAGGAAAAAATAGACAGTTTTGACAGTGTAAGGAACCAGTGGTGTATTCTCATAGGATGTGTGTGCTGCTAGGGTATCTGTTGCTCAACATATCGTAAATGATCTGAGAAAGGAAAATTGAAAAAAGGTTGCAGCTTCTAACAGGTTATTCAAGGAGTTGAAACCAAAACAGATTGCAGAGAAGGATCTCGCTGAAACCAAGACAGATTGCAGAGAAGGATCTCACATTAATGAGTGACTGGTTGGTAAAATTAATGGCAGGTAAAAATCTGTGTGTATAAATTGTGAAGTAATGCATATGGGGAAAAATAATTCTAATTTTGCATACAGAATGGTGAATTGCAAACTAGTTTTCCACTCAAGAGTGTCATCTCAATGTGTAGTACCAATGAATAAAACAAGTAGCGTTCTAAGAGTTATTAGGAAAGGAACAGAGAATGGTATTATGCCACTGTGTTTGCATAATTATTATGTCCATTACTGCTGTATCTATGATCCAACCACATATGGGAGATTGTGCTCCTTTCTGGTTGTTCTCTCCCCTGCCCCCATCTCCACAGTAGAAAAAACATTTAAAAAAAATTGATCAAGGACACCAACATAACCCACTGATGAATTGCTGGAGGGTAGGAGAATATACTGAGGAAATGCTGTGCTGTGATGGCTCTAATTTTGTATTCTCTCTTTACCATTTTGTAGCACTGCATAAGGCAGAAGACAGAGCTCCTGCTCTGGTACAGTTCCTCTTGAGTTACAATTTCCTGTAAGGTGTCAGTAGTTTACGGTGCATGTATGTATTCAAAGTCTTTGCTAAATCCTTGCCAATGGATTACAATTCTCAGACTGCTTAGCTTAGTGTTATTAATGGACCTAATGTACAGCCAGAAAAACACCAACAGTTTATAGCTAGCGCAATACTTAAAAAAAAAAAAATTAGACTATATTATAATATACCTTTGTTTGGAAGATAAGAGGTTTCAAGCATTATGTGACACTTACAAACTAAAAGTTAAATGAAATATTTTGGTGGTCCAATATGTTATAATAGCCACAGCCAAGAAATGTGAACTAATCAAGGTTGAGATCCAAGAGTTTGTAGAGAACCAGAGAAAAATGACCAGAAGATCTAAGAGAGATCTAAGCTGAGAAATGCCAGGTACAAGTTAAAATAGCTCATTAAAAACATCTATGTTAATAGGACCTTTCATCACCTAACTGAAAATGTCTTTTATATTTTACCCAGTCATTAGCTCAATTGTTCATGATTCTGCTCCTGGTGTAATAGGGGCTTTTAACAGGTTCTTTTTCGAAGGGAATATCATTTTTGCTTTGTTCACATGGTAATACAGGATAATATATATTCCCATAATCTTGTTAATGTATTGTCATATTTGAAAGGCAAGATGTTGAAACTGTGTATGACAATATAAGAATGGAAGGATCTTTGCCATGTTGGCATACAATGAAACTTATTTTCTATTCCTCAGTTCCTAGACTCTAAATGGAGAGAGCTCCAGAGACTCTTGGATATATATATATGCAGCATAGTTGATTCTTGAGACAGGTCTCAAGCTGAGAGAAGAAATTATGTTCAGAAATAGTTTTCGAGGAGTAAAATACCTTTTTTAATTTTTTAAGATTTTTTTAATTCTAAGGTAAGATATGGGATGGCGTCTCAACTGGAGGGCTGGAATTTGCAAAATGTATTAGACATTTTTTACTGTAATTGTACTGATATTATGTTATTTTGGTCTGGTACCATTTTTGTGTTGTTATTTTAGAACTGCAGTTTGAAGAAGAGGAAAGCAATTGCACAAGTAATTACTGAAACCAGAAGGAGCACACTCCCCGCCTCAAAATACCCTACCAAAAAACGTCCTGAGACCAATATCTCTGTGGACAAAACTCTTGTCAGTGCTGATAATGCAAGAAATACTTGGAAGAGAAAGTGGAAAAAGCTGGGAGTGCAGCTGTCTGTGATTAATTGAAGGAATATTATAATCACTATTATTAGGACAACTCAAACAATAGTTTTGGCAAATATTTTTGTAGCAACTTAAATCATCAATGAAGATGATAAGGCACAGCATGAGTATACTAGTGATGATCAAAGACAGTAGTGGGCAGAGGGCGATGGGGACACACCCACAGCAGAAACCTGCCAAAACCCCTCATCCTCCCCTCTCCCGGCATGACATTCCTGGTCTTTCATCTCAGGAAGCCTTCTCTTGCCCAGCTTCAGCAGAAGCGGTGCAGGGTGTGTAGTGTGCCCCCATTCCAACAGTCTCAGTGCTTTGCCCCAGCAGGGAAGGGCTCCCAGGTGTGGGAGCAGCTGCCCAGGGTCCTCCCTCACCGTTCCTCATCCGTACCTGCTCTGTTCATGGCTCATCCCGCTCCCAGCAGCATGGCATTTCGGTGTTACCATAGTGATGAGTAGTGAACACTGCCACCTTTCTCACTGTAATTAAAGAACAGATGCAGGGAAAGCTGATCTCTTGGTGACCCTCTTTAAGCTGACATCAACACACTAATTGTTTTCAGTTCTTTCCTTCCCTCAGCAGTCGAAGCTCTGTCCTTTGTTCCTATCAAGGTCTTGCCTCTGTTTAGGTTAAAGAAGCAGTAACTTTTCCCAGAGTCTCCCTGTGGGGACTGTTTCAAGTAGTGGCTGCTTCAGAGCAACTAAAATCTCTCCTCTCCATTAGCAAGGTGTGTACAGAGGAATGAATGCTTCTGCCTGAGGTAGGAAACTTCTGGCTTTCCTCTGCTAAAAGCAATCCTAGCAACAGTGCCAAGGAGGGATTTGCTCAGAGTATCCTGAAGAGTGGGTGATTATTAAACGTAGGCATGCATCCTTCCAAGCTCACCTTGCACTGTTTCTGTACAACACAATCCTTGCTAAACAAACAAGGCAGTTGTGGCTGGGATGGATTTGACTCGGGAAGAAGTCTCCTGCCTTCTAATCCCACTTCAGCCTTTGACTCCCAAAGCAGCCTCAGATCTCTGCCCTAGTTTCCACTTTTATGAAATAGCACTAGAATTGCTGTTTGCCTGTTACAGAAAATAATTGGGCTTTCTCCAGGTGTTTTAACGCATAAAATATTTTATAAAGAAAAACTGCCGCTAGAACAGTCAGTCTTCATCAGCAATTGCTCTACACCAGTGTCAGAGATTGTTATGGCTTTTCTGTAGGGATTGAAATTGCACATGGTATTCATGTTAATGATAGGCAAAAAAAATTCATTATTTAATGGCTTCTGCTGTATTATTTGCCCTTTTTGTTTAGCTTCCGGCTAGAGTCAATAGGCAATTTAGCTCAAGAAAAACAGTCACCAAACAAGAAAAGGGAGATTATTCATCCCATGCAGATGTAAGCAGAACAAAAATAGTGTCAGATACCAAATTCAGACTTGCAGAAAGCACTTGCATCACGTAAGTTAACTGTTGATTGCCACTGGATGTCCTCATTGCTGAAGTGTAGAGTTCAGCTACAAGATCCTAAAGATCATCAGTGACAAGAACCCTTGAAATGCTGGAGGCCATTCAAGCTATTTGTACAGGGAGATGGAAGGGCTGATATTCTTTGTTGTTATTGTCTCGTTTATCTCTGGGCTTGCTTAAGTTGGAGCAAGATCTTATTTTCATGATAACTTCACAAGGCATTTATACATATGAAATACATCATTTGAACACATCCACAATACTCAAAAAAAAAAATTACTTTAACTGCAGAGCCAAGCTATCTGATGAAACAAGATTTACATTTGGGCTCATGAATTGCTTTGTATATAGTGCACATGACTTCTTTCCATAGCATTTTGTCTTTGGGAATGCAAAACAGAATCACAGAATTTCTCGGATGGTCCACGGAGTCCAGATCATTTTGTCAGTCATGTAAATACTCTTTCTCTGGAAGTTCTTACTGTTTGTTGTGTAAGAGGAGGCCAAAACCTTAAAAAAAGCTGCTAAATGTTTTATTGCCCCTGGAAGGAAAGATAAAATTTTTTTCCTGTTATCTCCAACTTCAACTGAGTATTGAGGTTGAAGAATAAAATACTGACTGACCCTACCCCAGCCTACCTACCCACTGTTCTGTTACCTAAAAAGGGATGTGGTCTCTTTTAAAATACACCACTCCTGTGGCTTCAGTAAGTGTTTAAAACAAATGCACCTCTACACACATATTTCCTTCATATGAAATAGGCAGAAATTACACAGCAGTGCTGAGCTGCACAGTACCAGCCCTAGTGAGCTTCCCTGGAGTGTGCTGCGTCTTAGGATGTAGGACTGTATTTTGCTGCATCGTGAGGATAAAATGAAGGTGTGAAGTTCATATCTGAATTTCAACATCCCACAAGTAATCTTTTAATGCATTATGCTCCCACTTTAATTTGTCTGTAGGCATCTGAATTTTCTGTATCAAGTCAGGGAAAACTTACAGGCATAGCCAAAAAATGCATGTTGGCCTTCTATTCAAGCGAGACAGTGTGGGGTTTCCTTTCCCAGCAGAATTTGGAGTCTCATTTATTTGACTGTAGCTTAAAAATGGCAGACTATTCATTTAAACCCAAAAGCTAATAATAACACTGATGTAGCAAGACCTTTAATAATCTTAAACAATGGTGATTTGTGACTTCATTTATGCCAAGAACATGACTGCAGAGGGAAGTGCTGTGTGCTGTAATAAATTGCAGAATGTGAGATCCAGCTTAAGCTAAGACTAAGTGCTCAGTAGGTCAGTACGTTCCGTCTTAATTTGAGCTCATCCACAGTAAGCCTTTTCTGCAGGAAATGTAGCTGAAAGGGCAAGGCTTCTCCCACCTCTTCTAGGGAGAGCATCTGCATGCTTCTGAGCTTTTATTGCAAGATATTTGGTGCTACATGTTTGCTCCGTTATGGCAGCGATTTTACCAATATTTTGGAATGAAAATTATTTGAGCAGATTAGTAATTGGACCACACATTTCCTCAGCATCAGGAGGCCAATTTCCCTTACAGAATTGTCAACTGCAAAGCCACAATGCTTGAAAATTTTTCCAGAGTTGGATGTTTGGTTGTATTTATTTCCTTTGCCTCTAAATACTGATTTGATATTGCCTTGTTGTTGACAAGTTGTTGACAACACACCAAAGAAATAGGGCTCCAGCTTATACAAGGGCCCCAGGTTTTTTAACATTTTTTTGAAGGTCATTCCCATTAAGCATTTGATTTTTTTCATGTGCAAAGGTCCTGAAGCCATATTCTTTAATATAATACTCCCATATCTGAAGACCACAAAGAATCTGTCTGGCACCTTAGCAATGATGCAAAGGGTCTCACAGCAGATTTCAGAAGGTTGTTTGCCACTCTGTAGTTAATACAGGAATGACTGCATATCTAAGCCAAAAGTTCTTGTGAACCCAACACACATTTTAAGTATTTGAAATTGAATTTGGTTTTATATGACACTTTCCCCATATAATATGGATTTTTAATGAAAGCACATAGATCTTAAAGGGAGTCTGCAAAGCTGAGCAGGAGGAACATACTCCCCTTGTCTATCATAAAGCATTATCCTGTCCCTCATCAGTATGGAAGCAGTTTTATACAGGCTCTCTGCCAAAAAGAGGCATAGGCTGGCAGGATGGAAGGACACTGTTCAGACTAACTGCTGGAGTTTGTCTGTGTAAGGCTGATTTGATGTGGGATGGATGGAGGGGTTTGCTGTCATCCAGTAGCTACTGGAAATAGGAATCCCAGTCAGGAAGCAGGCATTACACAAGTATGTGGTGAAAAGACAGAAACTCGTAAAGCTGCAAGGGTTGTTTTGTAAAATGCCTGTGAGTAGCCAAATGGGACAATAGCAACACTGCTAATTCATTTAATTAATATGTAATTTACTTGGAGTGGTGTTCATTCTAGTCTGTCTTTCTTCAAAAAGATGTTTTCTGCTGTGGTGAAGCTGTGATTCATTTCCATTTCACTACTTTCATTTTCATGGACTTTTTGTTAATTGTCAGGGCCTGTTTGATGATTACAGTGGCTAGTAAATGCATTGCTGAATTATGGTCATAAACAACAATGAAAAAAAAAAAGACCCATTCATTTAGGGTTTTTTTCTTTTTTTTACTTTTTTTTTTCTTTTTCTTTTGTTTTTTGTTCCAAGCAATAGACTGTTCTGGTCCCTAGCAAAAACAAACAATGTAGTATTTCTCCTACCCTGCTGCTTTGCTGCTTTGTTGTTTTCTCTTTCATAGCTTTTTCATGGGGTTACATATATTTGCTGTATGAAAATCTGGAATGGAAAAGAGGAAGCAAGGCAGGAGTTGGAATACATTGGATCTATGAGGATGTAAGTGGCATCCAGGTATCTTGGTGCCCCTTAGAGGGAACTGCAAATCCCTGAAGCATTCCTTTGCTCCTGGTGGTGCTCCTCAGAGGAGGTTCCCAGAAGGAGGGTTTCCAGCTAGGCCTGAAAGACATTAACTAAGAGATAATTTTGAACTGCAGCAGAAATGAAGGGTGTCACTCACTGGGCCAGATTTCAGGGAAACGTAAGTACTGTCCATGTTGGGTTTGTGCTCTCTGTGTGTGGTTGTATTAAGCTGCGCAGAAGGAAGCAGGACTCGAGACTTTTGCCAAGTTGGTGTCAAACTAGGCATTACCACAGGCACTTCAGCAGAAACTCTCCATCTCTCATCTCAGAGGATGATATTTGTATGCAAGCCTTTACATTTTTCCTTGCTTTTGCTTTTGATGTTTTGTCCTTGCTCTACAACAACTATGAAAATAACTCCCTTCAGTCTGTCTCTAATTTCAGTCCTCTTCCTTCTTCTGCAGAAGTGTGGCATTTCCAGCTTGAAACCATCGTCACTTTAGAATATATGCAAACTTCTCGCACAGCCAAAGATGAAAGATTATTTTTGGCATGCAGTCAAAAGATGGCTTGGTCCTGTCTAACCCATGAGGCTTGTTTGATCAGTTTAACTGTGATGTAGTAGCTTTCCCAATGCCATGGCTTTTCGTCTTATAGACAGAGTCTGACTTGGTTTCACTGTAATGGAATATTTATTTTGCCTGGTTTAGAAATGTTGTAGTTTGAGAATATATGTCCTGGTAGTAGTGGTTACATCACTTATTCTTTAAAGCAGCACAATATTGGATAAATTGTAGAAGTTCCAGTTAAGGAGTTGTGTTTGTAAATTAAATCTTTTGTGCTGTCTATTAAATGCAATTCTGATTGACTCAGCTGAAGTGAGTAGTACCCAACGTGTGTTATCCAGACATTTGTCAGATATTTTAGTTCATTTCATTTAATACATCTTGAACTATGAAGGCAACCTTGTCATTGCAATTTTCACACCCTTTCTTTTTCTTTGTTCTATATGTCAGTGAAATCTTATCTCTGCAGTCTTCTGTCATAGGTTAATAGTCTGGAACAAACTTCATTTAAGACTCTTATATAGGAAAAACGGAGAGAGATTATAGAGAAGAAAGTTGGTGGCCACAACCACTGTTAGAAAGATGGTATCTCACAGACTCTGATAGATTTGAAATACCAACCACAAGTGTGGGAGAGGAAGAGAAGAGCCAACCTCAAAAGATTGACTCACTCAGTTCAGGTGCCTGGCTGAACCCCTGGGACCTCCTTTCACATCACAAAGTTCAAGTTTTGTGTGGGCTTGCATGGATTTTCTTTTAAGGATGGGACAAAACCACAAAGGTCAGGCCTGGATTTACATTTGTTCAGTGTTGTTGTTATTGTACACACAAATCTACAGAAGCATGCAGAGACTCCTGGAAAATCTGAGACAAAGTTTTCTTATTTCACAGTCTTACAAAAAGACCTGCACTTATTTTTCTTCAGTACATCCTTTATTGACAGGTACAGATGCCTCTTTTATAAAAGTGACTGTCTTGTTTACATGTTCCTCTATTTCTCCCATTTCCAACTGCAGTTTCTGTTTAAAATGTCTCAGAACAGCTTTTTAAAAGCAATTATTTTTGCAAAGAAAGGTAAACTGCAGGGAGACAAAAATGTTAAAACAAAAAGGAAAGATTTGGAATAAACCCCAGCTGACCCAAAATCCCTGCTTTTTGCCTGAGAGAAGCAGAGAACCCCCGAGTAACATTTTCCTCAGTGCCCTTCCAATACCTGCTTGACTGCCCTCTCTGTTAAGGCTGTGGACTTTGACTGTCCCTTTTGATCCTGTGTTCAGTCCTGGAAAGAATAAACTCTGCTTGCCTAGATTCAGACAGTGAGGGGGCATTCTACATTTAATGACTTTTCTACTGTTTCCTCCGGGACATTGTTATTGTTTTTAACAAGTAATCTTTACTCTTGCTTCAGTTCCTGTTTGCTCCCCAGCCATTCTCTTTGATTTAATTGTTTGTAGTTAGCCAGCATAATAATAATGACACCGTGATTGACATCAGGCTCAGAAAATGCAACATGGTTTGGGTTTTTGTTGTAAGGTGCATCATAGATCCTAGACTCAGAACACTGGAATCCCTGGGGACCTTCATTCAGACCCTGGTAGAAGAGCCTTACATTTTGCATGCTTTAACAAAGTTTAACACAAGTGGCTCTTGTGGCTTTGCTTGGATAGTACCTTATCAAACAGGAGCTCCCAGCTGCTCACATGGGTGGATGTTTACAGATGCAGTTCGATAAGGAAGTCAGTAGTGTTATGCTGGTGACAGGATTGGCTTCCTGAAAGGAGGGACACTATTCTCCCAAAGGAGAAGAACTTGGGAACCTCTGGTAGATACAAACCCCAGATTTCTGAGCTGACCTTCACCTGCTGGCACTGAACCACAGCAGTTCTTGGCTGGAAGGTCCAGCTGTGGTGTGAGAGAGGAAGAACTTACACCACAGGTAGGGTGTCTGTATCCTGAGTGCCCAAAACCTTTGGAAAGCAAAACTCCAGGACTTTATGCCATCTGGTCCCCTGGGTCAGAACTAGAAAAAAAGGTATAAACCTGCCCTTCCATGGGATGTTTTTTTACCTTTTCTTTATAATGATTTCCACAGTCTTCATAAAGCAGAGTCAGCAGTGAAAGGGGTGATAGCAGACTTGCTTTCTTCTCAAGTCTGCTCCTTGCCCTGCTCAGCCTCTCCTTCTCCCTCTCCAAATATTTCTAACCTATCTCCCATGTGAAGACCCAGAACTGCCTGGTGCAGCTCACCAGTGTGGTGTCAAACACTGTCATGCTGCTGCCACAATGCAGCTCACACTTCATGTGAGCGGCTGCAGGGGTGCAGGGAACAACTCCACAGCACTGCTGAGACTTCAGCTGATCTATTTTATTTCCGACTACTTTGGGTTTTATGTTATATACAGTTTTGTTCTCTCTCCCACTCCTTTTTGCTCCATATACACCCCCTCCACTCCCCTCCCAGCCCACTTTATACCTCTTATTTTATTTATTTTAAAGAAGGTTCAGTAGTTCATGGCAAATGTCAAAAAATATGCTTCTTTGCTGGGCAGGCCTGATTTAGTGAGAAATCACCCTCAGTTAACTGAAAATCTGAGGCTTTGAGAACCCTCTAACAGCAACAGTAGCTCAGCTTTGCAATTTTAACACTTAGCCAGTGTTGGATGAGTTTGCATCTTCAACATAAGAATACATAACACAACAATCCAAACAGACCTCTGGCAAAGAGAGCTTGCTCTTCAAAACCAGGCTGATAGGAATTTTGTGGGAGTAGAATGATGAGGTGAAATTTTGTGTATCTTGGAGACAGAGATTATAAGTTTGGATAAAAGTAACTTCTTACCAGTATGTTTTGGACAAGCAATAAAAAATGACAGTGCAGAAGCATTATTATTTGTATTCTTTGAGGAACTTGTTTGTTTTCTCCAATTGTATGTTATTATCTGATGTCAGCAATTAAGGCCTCTCTAGTGGGATTTTAAGAACGTAACCAAGATTTATTGGGTGCTACGGAAGAAAAATATTTTTGAAGTTGTCAAACACTTCCTGCTATAAGACTGTAAAGTGTTGAAGATCTGCCTTAGGCAGATTTATTGATTTATTTAAACTCACTGTTCCCTAGACATCTGCTTTGGTCACTCAGTTATAGAGAAGATACTGGGCAAGGTGAACCTTTGGTCTGACCTCACACTCTTATTCTTGTTTGTTTGCTTTTCTTATATTGAATGATATGAGAGAAAATATTTGGTTCATCCATTAAGGAAAAAAAAAAGAAAAAAAAAGAAAAAAAAAGAAAAAAAAAAGAAAAAAAGAAAAACTAGTGGGCTTTTTTTTACAAATAGTCTTAATATTGCACAGCAGTGAGGCAAAGACAGAATTTCCCAAGTGATTGACTCAGTGCATTTGCCATGACTTTTGCAGTATGTGCCCATACATATCTACTTCAAGTGCTTTTGAGATAAGCTAAGGAAGAGGTGTGGGAGTAAAGGGAAAGATTTGGTCTTGGACAGTGAAGACTGTGAGTTAATACTTACTGGTAGACAAGAAGAGTGAGACTGAGCTGAAAGAAGAGTGGAGAAAAAATAAAGTAGGAAGGATTTAGGGGAAGGGGCAGAAAAAGTACCTGTTATCGGGGACATGTGATGGATCCCCTTTTACTGGCATCCAGTGTCTCTGAAATTTTGGTGCAAGATTCACTGTGTAAGACCTACACAGATACAAGTTTATTTGTGCCCTTGTTTACTGTCTTTAGCAGAAGAGCAAGGTGCAGGAGGTGGAGCTGGAGGTTCTGAGCCAGGTGACAAAGATGTTGACAGTGCCATAAATATGGTGAAACTGCTGCTTTCTCTGCCTTTTTGAAAAATACAGGAAAGTACATGCACAAAATCTCTGCTAAAATAGCATTGCTTGCAAAGTCAAGCACTCCAATTGCATTGCTGTGTAATTTCATTTCAGGATTCCTGTTTCTGTACATAGGATGCAGTCTGCAATTAGATGATCAAGTACAGTTTTTCTTCTACAGGGAGCCTCACTGACCACACAGAATGAAGGCGGTCAACAAATGAGCAGCTGTTCAATTTTTCCTCATCTTTCTTGATTATTCCTTATGGTACAGTGTGTAGCACTGTCCATACAATTCAATCACATATCATTCTTGCTCTGAAGACACAATTACGTACTTTTTCATAGTCTTTTGTCTGGCACTGTGGAAGAGAACATCACAAACTTTGTCTTCACTGTGGGTGTGTTGGGAACCTGAGAAAGGAGGCTATACCAGTTTTACATATGCGAAACTAAGAAGCAGAAATTTTGCTAACATGTTGAATCCAGGACATTTGAAGAAACTAGTGGGTTTGTATCTGGGTTTACATATTCCTTTTCAATAGTAAATATCATCTAGCACTTCTTGTGTTCAGAGCAATGCATCAAATGTTTCACATGGCACCTGTGAGTGATAACACAGAGCAGCAAAGCAGGTTTATGTCCCCCACACAGAAGATGAGGAAGACAGAGTTAGGGATACCTGCAAAAGTTCACTGACAAAGGGGACCTCACATCTCTGTGGCAGGGAGGAGATCCAGCCCGCCCAAGCAGGATCCACCTACCTGTCTGCTAATGTAAGCTGCTGTTTCCTTCCTTTGGATGGATGCCTCGCCTCATTCACAACACACCTTCACAATCTGCAAAACAATGAGCCAAAGCCACATTCTCCCTGACAACCCAGGCTTGACTCCTTACTCAAGAAGATTTGTTCTGTGCAGTGGTACAGAGATCTTGTGGAAAAATAATCTGTGATCATGCAATTACTGTATTGCAATTGATCTACACATTGGGGCTAAACAAAGGCTGTATAGGCAGTTGTTATTCTTTATGTCCTGACTTTTGAGCGCCAGATTTTGCAGCCTTTGTAGCATTTTGTGGGTATATCATGCTGTCCTCTCAGAGTAGACATGGTGGTTACAATAAAATCTTCCTTTCATCTTCCTCTTCCCTTCATTGGCCTTCCCACTAATATCAGGTGATCTTTTTATTATTTTTTAGTTTTTCTACTTTTTACAGCTCTAGTAGAGATATTTCAATATCTTGTAATTTATTCTCTCTCTAAATGTCAATTTTGTTGCTGCTGCTGATTTGCTTTCAGATATAATGCCTAAAGCAGGCTGTCAGCCATTCTGAAAGTATATGATTCTTCTCTCTCAATATCACACAAGCCAAGTCTGGCTGCAAGGACAGGGGAAAACTAAATTGTTCTCATAAAAAAGAAAACATAGCACTAATATATCTTTATACTTATGTTCAGGTATCCCCTTTGTGTTATTAAGGGGACTCATGATCTTCTGTGTTTTCTCTACAGGGGATCACATTAATTTATATTTATAAGGTCTACTGTAATAGATGCTTTCCAGAAATGTAAAAGTGAGTCCAACAGTTCTTTGGATGCTATCAAACCAGAAATAAGCAGTGCATTGTATAATCCAGTAGCAAAACAAGACCTCGGGATTCAAAGAATGAATTGTAAAGTTGTGTGTATGAATTAGAGACTGATCCTGCCACCCTTGGAGGTCCGATGATTTCAGTGCCAAGGGAGCATTGTCATCAAGCGTTGTGGAAAACTTGGCTCTCCCTGAGACAGAGAGGCACCAAGATATCAGGGGTGTGGATATATTTTTGTACACTCAAATATTTAAGTCCTCAGATACAAATTATTTGCTGTAACTCAACAGGTTGCCAGGCTGAGCCAGTGTTCTGTGAAAGTTATTGCTGGTCCCCATGTGGGTGTGGTTGCCCATCCCAAGAGCTCCGTAATGAAACTTGGTGGAGTAAAAGCAGTTTAAACTAAGCTTTGTTACCTTCTAATTGTGGAGGGTTGAAATTCATGTTGTTCTAGCTTGGCTGGTGGGCTTTCACGCCCAAAAGCACTTCTGAGTTTGCACTTTGACATTCATAAATAGCTTTTCACTTCAGAAAATATGTTTTGGGGGTTTTTAATTTAGAATTTAACTTTCTTCACCTATCACTCTGTATTATGCATGTGTGATTTTAAAGGTGTCTCAGTGTTCCATGCTATACTGACATCGTAGATGGAGACACTTTGAAAAAATCTTTCAATCACTTTGTCCACCTATCTGTCTATCTTGGTGGTGCTTGATATCCTCTTGGATTTTGCTGACTGTCTTTTCAAGCAAAACAATGGGTTATAGAAAAAGCTTTCAAACTCTGCATCCAGGTTCTTCTTAAAGAAACAAAGACCCTTTTTTTACATGTGTGTATATACACAAATAAATATATGTTAAAGATAAAAGGAAAGGATAACAGAATAATTACATTAAATGGTATAGATAACCTGGGTTATGATCAGCTTTCGTCTGCCAAATGGGTTCCTGTGGTTTAGACTTTTCCCTTCAGTCTTTCTTTTAGTCCAGCAATGCAGTGACTCCTTTTGTAGCAATCTGTCCACAGTCCAGTCTGAGACACAAGGGAATTCTTTTCATCACCTGAGGGTCTTGTCTGAGCATCATTTCCTTCCTCTGCCAGGGTGCTGCTTCTCCCCGGGAGCTGCACAGGCATAATCAGTTGAGGCTTTTCTCTCTCTCAGTAACTGAGGATCTCCTACCAGGAGGCAAAGCTGGACTTCTCACTTCTGCCTCCTCCCACTTGTCAAGTGCTGTCATATAATGGAAAGTGGAGTTGGGTCTGAAACAAGAAATTTGAAATCTGAGTTCTAAAAACAGTTACAGTCTTGATGAGGGGCTCTATACTTTATTTAGTTCACTTGTAGTTGGTTTTAATTTGTTGCATCTTTTTTTTAAAACGTGTGATTTGAATCTGAATGTGGTTCACATTAGTTTTTGATTATAAAAATAAATAATATCAGATTCAGTAGATTCAGCAGTTTCTTTGAGAATGGCGCTTCCTCAGCCCTCCCAACAGTGGATTTTTCCAGGCTGGAGCTGTAACTTGGAGGCCATCACCTGGGGGATGAGAGGCACCTTCAGCACTGAGAATGCACAGCACCAGGATTTAAAAATATAGGCAACTCTTCTCTGGGGTGGCAGCATATAATCTGCCCCTTGATAGACAGAGCTGTGGGCCAGGACTAAATGAACAAGGACTGGTTGCATATTTTTAGCTAAATATTTTTAAATCTCCTCAATATTTTCGATCAGCATCTGAAAAAAACCCCTTATACAAGAGGCTTAGATTTCTGTTCCATCTATTTCTGCATTTTCCTTCTCTTGTCCCTCTGTTTTTTAATTGCTAGATGGAGCATTGGCCTCATAAGTTTCTTCTAGGACCCAGATTAACCTGCTGGAGTTGAATAGATCTTTTTCCGTAAGTATGTTAGATTTAGTAAAAGTGTAGATCGCAAATTTAGGGCTAAGTAATAAGGGTTTTGTCAGGTGTTTTGGGGGTTCAGGAGAGATTTCAAAGTCAACTTACCCACTAGGTAGTTAATAAAAGTCCTTATCACGGCTTAAAAGAAGGCCGAATATAAAAACTCCAGAAATGAAACTTCCAAAGAACATATGGTCCATCTTTTGAAGATAATGAGATATAATCTTATTATTTTATTATGAAAAGCATAACTTGAGCAATTTCAAGTAAAACACATTAGGAAAATATTTACCTAGCATTTGTTTACCTAGCTGAGCAATTTTAAAGGCAGCTTCAAAACAGCGTATGCCTGTTAAATGCTCTGTTATCATGTGTTGTCAAAGTAGATTTTGTTTCTTAAATGTTTTCGTTGCAGAGTCTTTCTTTTTTAAATGCACCTCCTTAACATTTTTTTGTTGTTTTTTTTTTAGAACACGGAAAGAAAGCCATTGACCAGCAAACTCTCAGAAAATCCTTTTTCTGGCCTCTTAATTTGTTTCTGCAGTTTGACACAGGCTCCCATTTGTAGGCAGAAACCCTTGGCTGTCAGCCTGTAGATGATGCTCACATCTACAATCAGATATTTAAGTTTTACTCTATCAAATAAGAATGTGCTAATGGTACTGACTCATTTCTGGGTCTGCATAGAATCAAAATGTGGGGAGCAAATTTGGAAGTAACTTAATGGTATTTATTTTCCACATGTCTGGAACCCATGAGTCAGTACTCCAACACATACATTTTGCTGTTTAAGTGGAATATGCTATAGTTATCTTTTTATATTAACAATATGGTTTATCATTCCATAGAATTTTTCATCCAAATATCTCATGTAGGTTTACCAGTTAAGTGAGTAACTCATTCCTGATGGATCTTGAGATTTTCCTAGATCTTAATACACCATTGGTTTCAGCCTCAATTAGACATTTAGCCTTTGATTCAGATGAACATTCAGACTGGGGAAGGTTCTTAAAATGAAGTCCATACTTACGGGATTTCCTAAAGTGGGTTGGGATTTAGGTACTTGGTTGTTTTCCTTGTGAGCCAAAAAGCAGAATTTGGTCCCTGGCATCGCACTGGTTCCAGACAGCCTCAGTGTCATAATTCAATTTAAGTATGTTAGATCCTGGTGGAGAAAAAAAAAAACAAATCACCATCAACCAGCCATCAGTTTGAAGCTCTTGTTCTGTAATTCTTTGCTGTCCTGTGTGATTAAGTGAAGGTGTGGCTGACTGTGCACACAGGACCTTTAGAGAATAGGTAGGTACCGCATCAGAGCAGGTCATCTTCCAGCGCTGTGAGGGGCAGAGAGGGGGAAGCAGAGCACTTCCTGTGCAGGACAGCAGCTCCTAACACTAGTGGGATTTGTCTCATGAGGCTGGGGATCAGTTTTTTGGGAAGGAGTCTGCAGCCGCTAAATGCCACGAAAACAGCATGGTGCAAAAGGGAGGGAAAAAACTGCCAAAAAGGTCAGAAACAGAAATGAAGAAAAAGCATAATCCCGTCCTAGGATGGAATATTCTGCAGTGATTCTCAAACGATGAGTTTAATGGCATTTGACTGTCTGAGGGTTGGGTTGCTGCGCTCCCTGTTGTCAGGCAGCGGGGTGGGGGCTTCGCCATTTCTGATTAACTAAAAAAAGATGTGTGTGTTTTGGAGGTGTGTGGGTGAGGCAGTGCAAATGTCAAGTTCAGTACTGGTTATAAACAGTCTTTTTAAACAGCAGCACATTTTCATTCAGATCTTTTTAGGTTGTGAAGAATACTGTATCTGTAGCACATATTTAAAATTTGAAAAAAAAAAATCTTCCTGGCAGCAAGCTCGCCGTATCTAGTGCAACATTCTCACTCTGTCTCTCTCTCATCCTCATCTGTTGAAAGAGTAAAACTTCTGAGGCAGGTCTTCAGAAATAGCAGCAGTAGCCAGCGCAAATGTGCAGTAATTGATTTGCTGCTGTTGTTTGTGATTGAAGCAGGGAAACCTTCCCCAGCAAAACCAAGTGGTGCAGGCAAGCTCCTGCACTGTTGTTCAAACAGTGATTTTCTAACGCGGCCCATGGCAAACGACAGGATGAAAAATAGTTTCTGCTTTATCCCTTGTTTCCACTAAAATGTATCCTCAGCCATGCATATGCAGGCTATAATGTAGCATATTTAATCTTCCACTTCATCTCTGCAGCTTCTCTCTCAATACCAAAATAGCAAGGACTGGAGTAGCTACTCTTTCAAACAGCACTTACTGTTCTTAGACGGGTTTTTTTGTTGTTTTTAGAGTTTTCTGTTTTTAATCTGAGCTAAGTTTGAACAACTGTAATGGTGGGAAAATCTATCCAGGGTTCATTCTTTTTTACCACGGAATTGGCAAACCAGGAAGAATAGACTTTGTCATGTGCAAATATAGTGACCATAAATGGTGCTGGAGGCTTTCTCCATTGTCCTGTGACTTTGCCACGAGAGAAAGCGCGCGCAAGAAAGAAAGACACGTTTGATAGAGTTGTGAAGAACGCCTGAATGGCTATTGGGTGTTGGGCATTGTCTGGCGCTGACCTCAATTCGGTACAGTAGAGACCCTTGAAAGCACTGTCTGAAGTCACAATACCACTATTCTCCTCCGCTCCCCAAAAGGGATTAGTTAAAAGGGTGACGTTCCGTGCAGAGAGTTCCAAGTATTCCCTGAAACAAAGGGCCCTGAAATGTTTTTGAAGTTATTTTTAATTGAGTTGAACTAATTTAATAAAGGTCCCAAGAAGGAGGGGGGAAGAAAAAAAATATAAAGGAATGTGATTGTTTTATGATTCCTCGCAGATGGAATGGACATTTATAGCATACTTCTTCTTTAGTCTTCCAGAGAACAGTAGCCCCATTTACAGCTACTGTTAGCAATTTAAAACTGCTCCAAAATGAAGTCTTTCAAGAAGTTGACAGCTTATAAATAAATCTGTCTGATAAAATTGAACATAAACTGCATCTGTGGTTAGTTTGCCAAAATTAATTCTACATTTAATTAGAGATAGCAGTCAAACATATTTAATAAAAAACAGTCTTGGAGAGTAAATCAAATGAAGTCAGATTTTAGCAGATGCTTTGCTTTTCTCCCCGTTTTTTTCTTTCCTTTTCTTTTTTCTTTCCTCCCAAGGAGTGATGAAGTGACCTCACCTCTATGATCCTCAGATATTTAGAAGAGCAGGCTGAGGGGAGGCCTGGGCAGCTCATGAGATTATGTAGGAGAAGCCATGAATGACTGGACTCAGACAAAGGGGGGTAATTATTGTGCTGCAATTTTTAGTGATTTCTATAATTAGGATTTTCAGCAATGCCGCTGTGTTTGCTGTAAATGTTGAAATGAATTAATATACTAATTATTAACCAAACATCAAAATTTGGATTTGGTCTGGACTTAAACCCGCTGCAGTTCTAAAGTTCAGGTGTTGGCATAGGTAAGCTGGAAGTTAGGCTGTGCTGTGATTATTAATTACTGGAATCGTGAATGAAGTTTTATTGTTACATCTTGAAATTGACAAGCCAGTTCCCCACATGCAAAATTTATATTCACTACTTCACATTCTTTTTCATGTGCAGCTCATTCATGTCTCTTCAAAAATATGAGTTGATGGACTCCTTTAGCTGGTGTAAATAGGTACAGCTCCCACTGCGGGAAGGGAGCCTGTCTCTTGGTAACAATTTTAAAAATACAAGAAAATAAAATAATTCAGTGTCCCAATTCACCAAATAAAGTCAGTTGAGCAGTATCAAAAACATTTGATCCATTGCATTTTAAAATGAAGTGGAACATTTTTCTTTTCCAACCCTCCCTCTCAAAGCAGCTATCTGTCTACCACCGAAAACAAACCAAACTTTATTTAAAGCCCAGATCTTGTATGGGAGATTTTAGCCCACGCCGTAAAGACATTCAAAACTTGTTAAGGCTACTAGAGAAATCCTGTCTGCTTGGCTTTTTTTTTTATGGTGCAGAAAATTACATGAGTTTTAGACATAAGTTTGACTGCATGAGCTGATAATAGGTCCTTTCTTTGAGGAGTTTAGGTTGATTTTGTATATTAAAGAATATAAATATTGTAGGAACTCACTGTGTGGAAGGTATTGGTTAACCTTAACTACAGCATTTTTTATTCTCCTTATTTTATTTTTGCTTTGTATTTTTTTTAATGTAGCCATTATTTTCAGAACAATTTGAAGTTTGTAGAAATATTAAAAACAAATTAAAAACTGTACAGGAAACCTTGATAGGTAGTGTCAATTAGATATCCCTAGAGGTCACAGTTAAAACCTTATTTCGTTAACCTTGTTAAAGTTCTACTGTTACCAAAACCCCAAATGACCCAAGTTATACATAGGAGCCTCTAACTGAGAAATGTGGACCGTTTTTCAGTATACTTTTTTGTTAATGTGCTGTTATGGCAGCACAGCAGCTTGCAGACTGAAATAAATATTAGTTTCTGCTTTGAAATACAGCAGAAAGGGATCTCTTTGCCTTCCTTTTGACCCTTAAATTATGAATGGCAGTGTTCAGCAGGGACTGGTTTTTAATCCCATTTATGAGGATATCATGCAAGCACACATACGTACATCTCATTTTAAGGAGGCTGCAACTTGCAAGTCTAACAAATCACAGTACACTCAGTGTCTTAAAATAAACCACAGCAGCGGTGACTTGAACTTTCTAGGAATTGTGGCTGAAATTTCCAGTATTTCCTATGGAATTTGAAATCCCTGGCCTTTTTTAAACTACTTGGGCGTTTTAGATACAAAATTCCACAGGCAGCTCTGAAATACTCCACTCTCCTTATTCAAGCAGTGAAGAACTGTTTTCTAATTCCCAACGCACTTCATGTGAGCTAGGTCCTCAATCCGTAGAGTACGTTAAATCTTGTCTTGATTTAAATATTGGATTTGACCTTGCTGACAACTGTTTATGGCATATGTGTAGTTATTTTGGAGAGCATTCCTTGAGTGAGACAGTTGACTTGAGCATGACTTCATCTGGTTAATTATGCTGAAACAAAAGTGCTTTGCTGAATCAGAGGCTCCAGCAGTCCTGTTTTTTGAAGAGTCCTTAGAGGAGTTTTGGGAACGGTGTGTGTGCATATGCTCATTACCTGCAACACACATTCATACTGATATGGGTCTTTTTAAGAACAACTGATTCTACAAGACCTAATATATTTCTTTGAATATGCCCTAGTGATGATATACATCATTCTTCTCTTTAGCCTTCATAATTACTTATTCAAATATTTCCTACTTACCCACATTTTAAAGTTTTCAAAGGCTTATCTTTTTAATGTGATGTTCAGAAGTGCTGTGTGAAGGTCATTAAGACTAAAAATTGCCATTTTGAAGCCAAGCTAGAGATTTTACTCTTCACTTAACACAGAGTTACGATTTGAATTCGGAAGGAAAAAATTACTGCTTACATAAAGACGTTTTTAAAAGTAGAGCACCTCCTTACAGAAATTAGCTCTTGCTTTTAATTGCATATCTGTGCTTGAATCTGGTGTGGATTTCAGAAGCATTAGGATGCTTTGATGTTTTATTAAATATTTTTTAAAGGTGGGACTTTCTGAGAATTAAGCATTCATGTGTACCAAGAACATGGTAATTTCTTTCCTGTTACCAGTACTCAAGGCATCTAATATGGAACTGTTTTTCCAATTTTTATAGCTTACTTTTAGCACTCAGTGTGTAATATCTGTTTTCCGAAGGGATTAGCTTAATGTAGGTAAAAGGTAAGGAGTTTCTTTATGTAAAAGAAAGCAAGGATACGCTTTCATTTTTCCCCCCAAAATGAGCAAGTCCATCCTATGGTGAAGAACACTTTCTGCACAGGCTGCAGTTTTAGACAGAATGGAAAATCATAAAGTTTGTAATTCCTCTGCAAAGGAGTAGGCAGCAGAATCCCTCAACATCTTCTGGTCCTCTGTCATTAGAATATGACTGAAAATTTCATGAGGGTTTGGTTTATGTTTTGGTTTCTTTGTTTGTTTTCTAAATAATTTGGTACTTGTTAATCACATCCAATACAGGAATAATATAGATCACTTCTGCTTGCCAGTGTGAGAAGAGGGGTGAGGATCATTAACAGCCACTTTCCCACCCTGTACTTGTATGACCTTTGGAAGATTTGCTCCATTACTCTATCTCCTTCATCTGCTTCATTTTTTGTTTTTATGCAGTGGGAATAACTGTTGGGTATCTGCAAGTAAAGAGATTTTGCTGCTGTTCCCCTTTTGTTTCTGTGGTTGAAACAAAACAAGAAGAGGTTCTTCATTATGCTGTTCATGTTGGGCACAACTTGGAGTAGCAATAAGAACCTGAGGGCAGACAAAATGTGAATGAAAGCAGGAGAGGTTATCACTGCCTAGAGCCTGGTTTGGATATTTTGATAATAGTCTGAATGGAGTCAGTGAAATCATTTTAGGGGCAGATGATCCTGAGCTGGAAAATAAGGACCTCTACTTTGCCAACCTTTTCAGGAAGCTGCAATTCAAGAAAATGTGCCTCCAGGTGCAATAGAACTTGAACCTGATTGCTGTGTTATTCTCTACAGAAAACTGGCTTTGAGTATTTCTTTATAGTTTTCCTTCCTGATTGGCATAATCTAAAAAAAGTTGTCAAAAGCCTGTGAGAAGGTTTTGGTGAAGAAGAAAAAGAAGGAAAACGTGCTCATGTTGTTCTAGCCACCCCACTAATCTTTATCACACTGCAAGTACTTCTAACTTAAAAAAGGAAAAGGTTGAAGATGTTTAGGTGAAGAAGAAGATGGTTGGGTGAAGATACACATGGAGCCATCTCTAATGGATTTTTATTTCCTTTTTCTCTCTGTCATCTCTGAGACGGCAAAGATGATTCAAAATCAGAAGAGGGGGAAAAAAGGTCTTGAAAGTTTTAC
Organism: Oriolus oriolus; assembly: GCA_013400235.1. Lineage (NCBI taxonomy): Eukaryota > Metazoa > Chordata > Aves > Passeriformes > Corvidae > Oriolus > Oriolus oriolus. The sequence goes on from VXBT01013162.1 coordinate 47,377, forward strand.
AGCTTTTTGTACAAGATTTTTGGTTGCATTTAGAATTGCTGGAACACTGCTGTTCCTGTATTAGAGACTTGAAAAAAGCAAGCAAGAGTATTCCTCTGTAGCCCTGTTTGGGGGACCACAGTGTTTACCCTATCTGGTGATTTTTGCCTAGCTTGGATGAAAGGGGAGGCAAAAAAGCAGTGCCTACAGACTTCTCCATGCTCTGTCTTAACATCATTATAGACAGGTCACTCGTGGCAAGTGCTCACAGTATATTATTGCCTAATGTCTCTAATTCAAACAAGACTATGTCACAGAAATTAGTTAAGAGGATGATTTCAAATCTGTGTAAAGCTGGAGGTTTGGTTTAGATAAGAGGCCAGCACTGTTGCAAACGCAGAACTGGTTTGTAGCTGTGAAAAGCAGAATTTTTGACTTAGACTAACTTTTGGTTTTCAGGGCTAAGAATTATAATTAAATTCCTGCTCTTTCAGGAAATGCTTTTGACGCCTTTTCCTGGTCTTAAAATTAAGAGAGCTGAACACAGTTAAGAGGGAAAAGGGTTTTACCTCGGTATTTATTGAAGGACCCTCAGGGGCCCCAAATGCACATCGAAATGCACCCCGAAATGCCCCCCCGGAGAAATGGCCCCCCACAATGTGATGTGTGTGCAATTATAGGCCTTGCTAATTAGCACATCAATCAAAGATTGCCCAGGGAGGGACTCCAGCGAGACCCCTCAGCGAGGAACCTTCCCCTGGCTGGGCCTGGCTTTGTTTACAGCATGTGCTCTGGAGAGGCCCTCGGGGTCTGGGGTTTCCAGGGTGTTTGGGCTCTTGGCTTAACGGGATATTGGGTCTGAGGGAAGGGATCAAACTTAAAGAATTATAACTGTGTGGGCTAAAAGCACTAAGAATACAAAAAAGCTACATAAAAGAGTGTATAAAAGGGGTATAAAAGAAAAAGCAAAAAATCATCATGGCATCACTTTAATGAGAGGAGCATTTTTTGGTTTTTTGTCTACAGCAGTATTGGAAAATGAACCTGTCCTAGTCTTGGATATTGTTCGCACTTGGTAGGCTAATAAGGGGTTCCTATTGAGGGATCTTAGTGTAAACCCCTGATCTGGGGTTTGGAACCAGATGATCTTTAAGGTCCCTTCCAACCCAGATGATTTTGTGATTCACTGATTTAATTTTGTGTAATTCTGTGGGCAGGGTATGAGTTTTCAGCAGTTTCATTTGAAAAATGTGCCTGTCTGCATAGGACATGTAAAATGTCATATATACTACTGGGCCTGCGCTGTCTTAAAAGTCATCAGAGATGCCTCAGAGAAAACCAGCCAGCAACCACTTCATCGAGCTGCAGGAGTGTTATTTTGTATTGTAGCTTCACTTCTCTTGCATTTAGGTGAGGAGAGCCTGAGCCTAAACAGTAGAAAAGGTACGAGTTCCAATGCAAATGTCCACAACCAAAATGATTATTTACTCAGCCCCTGAATCCCTTTTTGGGTTAGGACCCCAAGGGAAAAAAAAGACTAGCTTGTCATGGAAAACTTAGCAGTGTTATTGCTGGTTTGCCCACAATGAAAAATGCCAGAAGTTTTTGTTGTTGTTGTTTTAAAAGAAAAAAAGAAATTACTCCATCCCTGAAGAAGCCTATTTCCAAGCAATCCCTGGGTCTAGATCTTTCTGAAGATTGAAAAGATTTATACAGTTTGATTAAAGTTCAACTAAGAACCCATATTTTGATCTTCCTTCTTTGAACTGATGAGAGCCTTCTGAGGATTGCTCATCACACCTGGAAACCAGACAAATTTCACTCCTCTGCACTGGAAACTCCTATCCTTTTGGCTTCTCTCCCATTCTGCATTTAATTATTTTGAATTCCAGCACACCAAGCCAAGTTTAGCTGCTACTTTCCTGCACGTGCTCTTTATTCTCCAGCTCTCGTGCTGCCTGGCCTGCCATGGTGTGCAAGTGAGCAGCAGCAGTGTGACAAGGAGGAAGGTTTGTTAAATTAAGACCCTCTTAGTCCCAAAGGAAAAGGGTTACTCACTCTTCCATAGATGAAAAATGACCTCTTCCTCTCCCCTTGCCCCTGGGAGATATTTTCCTGATATAACAACATGAAAACTTGGCAGGCTCCATGTGTTAGATGACACTGTATGTTGATGAAGAACATTTCTGCGATATCTCCGCAGGGGCAGACAAGATGGTATTTGGAGAGCAAGAAGAAAAGAAGAGAGAAGAAGAAAAGAAATTGGATGGGGGGTAGAAGTGCAAGGGTCACGCAGGCTGCTGGTTGTAACTTGTAACCTGCCAAGACTCACATGCATGACATGGGCCTTTAAAAATGTGTGACAAATATCTCAAATGAGGGACAGGGCACCAAAGTGCAGGGGAGACAAAAAGCATAGAATGAATGTGGAGTTTGTGGCCTTAGTATATAATTTGAGTTGTAACCTCGGCCTGAAAAATTTGTTATTTCTGATGTACTTCAGTTTACAGAATTACAAAGTGAGAGTGCCAACATGAGGGGAAGGGAGGTAAATTTTTATTCTGAATGATTTATTTGTTAGGAAATAATGCCTGGGTACAATCAAGGATAAAATCCATTTGTGTGGAGAAATATATATTCACAGGCAGAAGGAGGAAAAAAATGCAGTGGCCAACATGGTAGAGACACAGTAATCAAAACTCAGCTAAACAGAATTGGATATAAAGTTAGGAGTATGCTTCATAGTGAGGGAATGGAGAGCTGTGTGGCTCCTGCTAGTAGAGAATAAAGCTGCTGACAGCAAATACTATTGAGATAACGGAATTTCTTTCTTCCCTTTTTGTGGAGAGATGAATGAGAGATTGAAAGATATACTCAGATTTTTAAATAGATATTTAACCAGCTCGATTCACTCCTGACAGAGGTGCATTTACATCAGATTTCACCCAGCAATTCTTTTCTTATTTTCCCTTTTTGCCTTTTTCCCTAGGTTTGTCAGATCCCATACACTGCACCAGTCAGATTGCTAACAATGGGTGATGATGTATGTGGGGAGAAAACATCAGTCTTCCAAGGTGTGAGGTGTAGATGGATAGTAAGTCATCCAACTGCAACTTCGGGTTACGCATCCCTTCTGATTCTCTTCCATTGCATTTTTACAGGAAACCATCAAAGCACATGGAAACAAAATAAGCTGAAGGCTTTGGTTTAAAAGTAGCTCCATGAATTTTCTGGGGTGCGCGGAGGAAGTGCTGCCCTCTCAGCCCTGGAGCCGGCACTGGGCACTGCTTGTTCCCTGGCGCAGGCGGAGTTGCAGCTGGATGTGGCACAGTGGGAACGTGGGGTTGTATTAACGCTCATTTTATTTTCTAAAATATTCCTATCTGGTTTTTAAAAAGCAATCAGCACAAAACACTGCCAAGGCAGCTCCAGGCTCTGGGACCCATCCCACCCATTGTTGTGCAGGGGCACGTCCCTGGCAGGAGCAGTTCAAGGTGGTGGATTGAGGGGTTTCATCACTGAGTGAAGGAGGAAAAAATCATAAATACAGTTCATGTGAATTTCACAAGTCAGGGAAACCACTAGTTGCTAATAGTTGCTTTAACAGATGTTGATAAAGGATTTTGTCCTGTGAGGCCCCTTCTAACCTGGCTAAGCAACTGGAATTTGAGGTTTACACATTAGGATTTCCCCCAGATTCCTGACATTTATCAAGTGCTTTTGACATGATAATGGCAAATTGAGTTTTATTTTGAGTGTGATTGAAAACCAGATGAACTCTTGCTATCCAACTACATCTGTTGTTTGCTCCTTCCAGAATAAATATGGCAGTTCCTGATGCTGAAACAGCTGGAAATCTTGCATTCATTCATGTTTCTCGAGATGAAGTGTGTCTTATGGGTTTACCTGGTGATATTGCTTATATACTATTTATTTAAGATGCGTAGCTATGAAAAAGTCACTCGGTGCAAGATTTCCAGTGCTAGTACTTGCCAGCCTGGACTTCTAGAGTAATATACCTTGATAATTTTTACCTTACTGTTTCCAAGTGGATTTAATTTTTGGAAGTAGTGAATATTTCTAATACCAGGGGGTTTCCAAAGGAGACAAATGAGAGTTCTCTAGCCAAACCAGCTCATCCTGACTTGAAGTAGCATAATGGGAGTTTGATCTGGGTGCCACTTCTGAATAAGTAACTGAAATAACTTGCAGCTGAGGGAGAATAAAATGCGCAGTGCATTTAATTTGGAGTCCCCACAAACACATACACATGAGTGTGCTGATACAACACTTGAACAATTTGCAGTCGTAAATAGTAAGTGTTCATTCCAGTTGTGCAGTGGGTGGGGACGTGGGATAAAGGTGCAGGGACAGAGCTGGAGTGGCATAAACATTTAAACAGTCCAGAGGGGTGAAAAAAGGCATCTTTTGTCTGCCCGGTTCCAGGAGAAGTTCTTGCTTGTGCTGCTGAAGATAGCCTGAGAAGATTAGAGGGGGCTCAGCTGGGGCAAGACAAAGGGAGACTGTGTAAAGCAGGATCAAGCCTGTTTGCTTAGCAGAGCTCTCTGTCTTCTTGTTGACAGATGTAGCTGGTGCAGTATCAGACTTTGCAGGCTCCTCCTCTGGATTGTCAAGTGACAATGGTTGCGGGAGTAAATGACAGTGTAAAGTACTCCATGAATCCTTGATTTGTTTGGTAGTTGTAGCCTGGGCTGGGGATTTAATATTGAATGGACTCCAGATTGTCTAAATTGCAATCACAGTGTTTGTTTAAGCAGTCTGTGGGGACTGCTAAAGCATGTTAACTTTTCTTTCTCTGCTTTTCATGCTGCAAAGCACTGAGGTAGGAAAAAAGGGTTAAGGGAATTGGAAAGGAAAAGTTTGCACTGTAAAAACATGGGGATGCAGTTCTCCTAGCTGCTGAGGAATCATCAAGAGTTTCAGGTCACTGAATTAGCACATGATGTGATGGACAAAAGCCTTCTGCATTCCTTAAATAAGAGCTTTTCCTTTTGCTGGTGCACTAATCTGTCACAGAGCACATGCCACTATCTCAGCTCAGTGAAGTTGCTTTCAGTGCCAGATCTCAGCTTGTAATGTCAGCAAATAGCACGTACAGTAATTTGTACTTTGATAGTATTGTGGCCCAGACAAACCAAAAAGCCCCAGACCGAGTCAACAAAGCAAAGATGGGGAGTATCTACTTAAACAATTAAAAATTGCAAAAAACAATCATCTTTTGTTGATTCCTCTTTCAAACTATAAAGGAAAACTTGATCCCCTTTAGGAGCCAGAAGTACCCTGAATGTAGCCTTGCAACTAAGCGAGCCAAAAGGTTAGGGAAAAAACCAGCCAGATGAAATGAATCCTGACCATGGAAAAAAAGTGTTATTACAAATTCTGGGACAGAGGAGGGTTTTCTTTAGCAGAAAGGGCCCTTTATTTCATATCATGGCTCAGGACACACGATCATGTTGGAAGTGCTAACAAACACATTCGGTAACAGGTCGCCACTTGTTCAGTCAATAAAGACCCTTTCTTGCTCCATGTTTTGCAGGATCCTAAGCCTCAGGTATCTTTGACAGAGCTGTAAACAATTCTATGTGGCTGTGTGTTAGCACCAGCTGATAAAGAGGATTTTAATAGCCTCGATGCCACATCTGGAGCACAATCCATCTTTACTGCATCAGGATCCTCTCTAATCTTACACCCCAAGCCAGCAGCTTTTCCTCAACTACACAGTGATCTGCAGCATTGTCTCCAAATAAACTTTTCCTCATAACATGTGGTTATTGAGGCTTCAGCCCTGACAAAGAGGGCATGCATGCAGCTTGTCTGGAGATTGTTGTCTGACTCCTCCCTGGTGAGCAGGGGGTTTTCAGGAGCATCCTCTTGCTTGCAGAGGTGCTGGAATATGACACTGGTCTGTATTCATCACCAACAAGGAGAGAATGCTCTCATTTTCCCAAGGAGGATTTCTTTCTCTGAGCACTTTGTTTTTCCCTTATAGCAATCATCCTTTCCAAAGCTATTGGAGTTTTTCTGTGGGGAAAGAGGTTAGCAGTAATGACTTGATGTGTCAAGTGAGATAAGGACCTTAATGTTTTCCAGGGAAATCTTGGCTATAGGAGTTTTGCTGATTCTATGCATTTTGTGTGTACAATGCAAAAGCGTACAGATGATTTTGTGTAGAGTTCTCTCTTTTATTTAAAACCAAGGAACATTTGACCCATAGTTTCCAAATTAGTATTTTTTTTCATTTGATTACGCAGAAAATTGAAGTGTCTGTTACTTCTCTGTGTCTATAAATATGTAATCAAAAAACTGGCCAGGTGACAATTTTTTAAACTTTATTATTCATGTACCACCAGTCACATCATCCAGACTTATACTGGGAACCCAGTTTGCAGTAGGCTACAGGAGCATTAGCTCCAGGAAACTGAGACCCCAGCTGAGAGAAATACCCATTTGTGTGAGTACACATTTAAGTACATTCCTAGATACAGATACACTGAACATGTCCTGAATTGCCCTCTCCATTCAGGGACTAAGAGGAGGTAATCAGTCTTAGTAGGTGGACGTAAAATCTTGAAATATAACACAGACTCTGCTTGCGGTTTGGTGGCTGATGTTGCTGTGACAGCATCTAGACTGTTAATTCCTGAGTTGCCATCTTTAAAAACGCTGAAATACCTCAATGTAATGACAGACCAGAGCTTTTATTTATAATCACATTGTACATGCTTTCAGAGTTATATGTCTACAGCACTTAAGCAAGGATTAAGCCAACTTTAATGTCTGATTATTTGTTTTTATAATTACTCTTGCCGTTGTATATAAGGACAGCTTCCAACCAGTATAAAGTATTTTTGAGGTCTGCACCTTCTGTGCTCTGACATCCAAATCAGCCCTTCCTTCTTTTTTCTTTTTTTCCTTTTGGGGAGG
>VXBT01013162.1:54330-78530 GCA_013400235.1 Oriolus oriolus
TTTTCTCAAATGAATGGGAAGAACAAATCCTCCTATACTCTAGCATAGATCTTCTCTTCTTTATTCTCAGACACGTGGTGTTTAAAGCTGCAACCAGTAAGCCACTCCCCCCTCATTCCTTCAATCCCGTGGCAACACTTGTGAGCAGGGAAAAAAAATCTCCCTACCAGCCCCAGGAGAAACTTTTCATCCTCCAATATAACTGATGTACACGTGTTTTTAACACATTTAACATGATGGGAGAAGGTTGCTGTGTGTGTAGTTGTCAGTAACTCTGTGCAGTGTTTGTGCTTGGGTAGGGAACCTCTGCTTCCAGGTCCTCCCTGGTTGCTCTAGGGAGAGTGAGTGCTAATAGCGTTGTCCAAACACTTCTTGAGCTCTGTCAGGCTTGGTGCTGTGGCCACTTCTCCGGAGAGCCCATTCCAGTGCCCAACCACCCTCTGGGTGAAAAACTTTCTTCTGCTATCCAACCTAAACCTCCCCCAAATCACCTTCCTGACATTTCCAGACTCCTGTCACTCATCACGAGAGTGAAGAGGGCAGTACCTGCCTCTGCTTCCCCTCATGAGGAAGCTGAAGATCCCCTCAGTCTCCTCTTCTCCAGGCCGAACAAACCGAGTGATCTCAGCCACTCCTCATGTTTGCACGAATGTGAGAAACAACTGCTTTTAAGGGGTGTGTAGAACAAATTACACAGGGTGCTCTCCGAAAAAGCTCTGTGCCATTGGAATATGTGAACACGCATCTTGCTCGCTTTGTGGGGATATTACCCCATCATTGCCAATAGTGGGATGTAAGACATGATATTAGTTTTAGATAAAGAACGTACCCAGTGTGCTCAGCAGCACAGCAATTTTCAGTAATGTTCAGTGCTAAGATCCTGACTCAGCAAAAGGCATAAGCCCTGTCTTCACTCGTGCTGGAGTCAAGCTAAGAGTTTTTCTGTGCTTTGCTGGTCACAAGTAACTAAATTGCTCTGACTTTTGTGTGCCTTTGGTGTGGTCCTTTTATTTCTCCTTTTTAACTGATACTTTTTAAGTGTTGTGCCAGAGAGATAGCAGTGCCAGCTATGATTTTTTAATGTACAGATGATTGACTCAGTAGACCACAAACACTTCTTTGGAGCTGCTACAGCCCAGTGCATTAAAGCTGCTCGGGGATGGAGGGATGCTGGATTTCCCACATTCCTGATACAGTGGCTCCATTGTGCTGGAGTGGCTCTTGCGCATGTGTATCGTTTCCATCTGTCTGCTGAGACTCCTTAGGAAACTTGTGATGAGAACTACTCACTGGGCTTTTGCAGCAGCCAGATCTGAAATCCTTGTTTCAGAAAACCGTGGCAGAGCAAGAATCATGAGACTGGAGAAAAAAAGCATCTCTAATACTCAAGTCAGCCTCAGCCTTCGTTATCCTATCCCTTCCCACACACACACATATTATTTTATGCTAATGGAAGTGTCAATAGCAATATATCTCATTCATTTTAAAGCAGACAAACATTCAGAACATTTTTAATAATTGTAATAGTAATTAATAGTAATTAATCAAATATTGTTTGCTTCATCTGTTTGGGATAACTCATTAGTCCTTGTTTTAGCCAGTGGATATGAGGAGCTGTAGAGATCAGTGTAGAGCCAGAAAGAGCCATCACCTGGGCTGTATATTCTCCCTGCCTGATCTGCTCTTTACAACAGGCCATAAAATTTCACATTATAATTTTATCATCAAACCTAGAACTGTTCTGTCAGTTCCAATATATATTTGAAGAGTCCATTATGTAGAAAAGAGTATGTTTTATAGCACTATGAAAAGTACTGGCACAGTAGATCATGAATAGTATCTTGCATGTTATTTAGAGAGCAAATAATATGTTTTAAAACTGAATTCTCATATAGAGCTGAGCTTTGGCAAAGCCTATTGCCTGATTGGGAACTGCAATTTTCAGCTTTTTTTTTTTTTTTTAATCCCTTGCAGTGTCAGCTTTGAAAATGTTCAATCAATCTAAACGTATCAAAAGGGTTAGAAAGAATAAACAACCTAACAGTCTTTCAACAGATAGAGGCTTGGGTCATGACAGTTATGGAATTAATGAATCAGAACCTCATCTGGTTGACTTCTGTTTAAAAAAACAAAACAACAAAACAAACACAAGAAAAAATTGTGATTTACCCTGTGAGATTTTCATCATTCATATAACTAAGTAAAAGGGGAAAATAAGATCGATAAAGAAAGAATATTAACTGTTCGTACAACTGTGTTTTAAACAGAAACCAACCATAAAATTTGAGAGGCACTATCATCTTAGGGGGGGCTCACAATGCCATAATGCCAAAATAGATGACTTTGAAAGGGATTTATAGTCAGATAAAACTTTGCAGCATTAACAACAAGGTCATTTGGTTAAGGGCTATTGATGTTTGCTATACCTTGTCATCTCCTCCCTTCCTCAAAGGGAGAGGGAAAGACCTGGACATTTAGGTGATCACAGGATTACTCTGAAATATTAAATGTGAAAATATGAAAAAGGCAAATTGGGTGCAGGATGTATCAGGTTTGGTATTCCCAGCAAAAGAGGGAAGGAAGCCATTGTACAGTTCACACAGAATGTTTTGTACAGCTCCATTTACGTGTGTTTAAAGGTATTACATTATTTATTTGGCACTAATACACCAAGAAAGAGAAGAACATTTTAAGCTAAGGAATAAGAAAAAAGATGTTCATACACACAGTGATGATTAAATTTTAAGTGGAAATTAGAAGCCATCTACAGGTAGTTCACGTCCCTTTTCAAGAGAAGTGCCCCAGAATTGTTCCCTACAGAGATCTTACCAGTGCTGAAATAGAGTGAGAGATTTTCTTCGTGTACCTTCATGAATCATCTGATTATAGATATCCTGGTGTGGTGCTGGGACTTTACCACAATTATCATCATGTTATTGACTTGCAGTTGACTGTAACACCCAGATCCTTTCCCAAAGAAGTGCTCCCTAATCAGTTGCTCCCAATCCTGCATTTATGCAGTTAACTGTTCTCCCTAATTATAGTTTCATCTTCATGTCCCCATTGCATCCTTTTAAGGCTGTTCCTGCAATTTTCAAGATTATTTAGAATTCTGATTCTGCCTTCCTACTTGCTGTCTCTCCCAGTTTGATGCTATCTGTGGATTTCATAGGAACACTCTAGTCCATCGTATGAGTTGTGAGTAAAAATATTGAGTAGCGTGTGATTTAGGACAGATTTTTGTGGAATGCTGCTCTATCCATTCTTCCATTTAAGTAATGAGCCATTAATAGTGTTTTCATTGTTTTCCTTGTAATTGTGTATTGTTTTCATGTCTCCTTGTGATAGTTCCAGCAAGATCCTCTCTCTTGAAGGTCTTATTGTTTACTTGTGTGAAGATAGTGTCAGAGAGTTTCAAAAAGGGAACCACAAACCGAGTATGGCAACTGCTACTCCTGGTGCTCTGCAAAGAATTATAAGTAGCAGGAAGAGATTCATTTAGCAAGATATTTTCTTGACTAATCAATACTGATGTGTTTTATTTTTCTCCTTGTTACCACTCACATGCTTACAAAAAGTTTGCTTATTTTTGTCTGATTTTCTGGGAATTGAAAGTGAAGTGAAGTTTGTAATTCCCAGAATTTTAATTTCTTTGAAGCCAGGTACTATTTTGCTCTTTTTGACCCATACTTCCCCTGCCCTTCATAAGTTTTATTCTAACTGCTGCAGAGTTGCTACAGTTGCTTGCAGGTATCTTAAATATACTGAAATGACTTGCATTGCATTGATCTTACCCCAGAATATTTAATTTATTTAGAGTATTTTGGCACAATCAGAATTTTCTTGTAGAAAAGTTTGATTTAGTGAAGGCTGTTTTTTTCAATCAAGAAGAAAACCAGAGCAGACATTTCCTGAACATCCTAAACTAAGAAACCTGGAGCCTGTGGTAATTTCAGCTTCTGAGAAATTCATATTTGAGCTCTCTAAAAAAAATTTCTGATATTAATACAAGTATTAAACTCTTGTAGTAAAGCCTATAGGAAATATATGCTGGAATATTGGATGATGTGCTGTTCACCACTGGGATCTTCTCATTTTATCTTCCCAACAGTGCTACTACAAACGTGATCTGGTGAAACACCTCCTAGGAGTAAGTTAATTTCCTGTATTTGAGTTAGCATCAACTAATGTTATTCATAAAGGTGATTTTGGCAGGGTGAGTTCTGTTCCTTGTGGATTTGTGTTGCGATCATCAGCTCCTGACCAATTAATGTGGTCTGTTTTGACTTTTAGTATGTTCAAAGAGTTGACCAAAGTATTGCAAATCCTATAATCATCCCCTTAGACACCCATCCTCAATCTTTTTGTGTTGAAAATGAATTCAGAGTTGAGTTTTAAAAATAAGTACGTAAAAGAATGACTGTCTTTAGAAAGGTGTTGTGGGCTTTTTATTGTTGCTGCTGTTCTTACCTAACCATAAATTCCCAGCGAAGGAGACTGTAACTCGTCCTTGAAAGTTTAAAGATGAGATGATAGATGTTTTGGATTGGAGAGCTCAGGGAGGCTGAATATTGTCCTGTCTGGAGTTGTGAGGTGATAGGATTGATTTCTGTTCAAAGTACACATGGATGCCTCCAGATACATTCTGCATCCATTAGGTCCTGAATGGGGAGCTTTTAATTCTTGGCAAGTAGCAGCACAGAGCAGGCAGGCCTTGCCCTGCTTTGTTTGTTTTAAGTTGAAGTAGAAGTAATGCTGTGTGCATCCATTTAAAATTAATTGACCTTTTGTTAGAGCGTTACTCTTTATGGAGTGACTCCATTTGTCCATGTGAAAAAGGGCAACACAAGGATTCTATCAGGCTGCTGCAAAACAGCCAGGTAGGTCAGGTTTAATGGAAACATCAGGCATTAACCCTTTTCCAGCTGCTGCCTGGGGAAATCCTCGTGGGTGGAAGTTGGATTGTGTTATCTTACATAGCTGTGCTGAGCCACGGGCACACAGTGAGTCTAATGCACCTACTCTGTCTAGCAGGGTTTACTCTGGAGCTCTGCGAGGAGACAAACATAGACCTTTTCTTTCGCTTTTCACAGAATATGAATCAATTAAGGCTGCTAAGTCCCAGGCTTTTACCATTACTCATGATCCTGCTGCTTTTCCACTGCTGTGCCAAGACAGTGGGGATTAGGTACTGGGTGGGCAAAGGCACGGAACAGGAATCACAATGTTAAAGTATCTTGCCTTTTCTGAATGTAAAAATGAACAGTTTCTTGAACTTGCAATTATAACAGAAAAGGGACTAATCATTGTTCAAACTGTTGGGATTTCCATGCTTCCATGTGATTTGCCCACCAGCAATAATAAATCTAGGTGGTTATGAGGACATGCGTAAGATTAATTTAAAAAGAAAAACAATTGTTCATTTCAAAATTATAGTAGTTCTTAAAGACAGATAGTTGAAAATAAATAATGGCTAAAGTGAATGTTATTTTAAAACACTGTCTGCAGGATGATTTTTCTACAGCATAGAATATGGCATGATTTCTGTCTCAAAAAGCCTGCATATTTTACACAACAGAATTAAAGTTTCTTAGGCTTAGGTCAGAGCTGAGGGCTTGACCAAGGAACATTCTAAATCAGATATTGTCTTGAATAAGGTGCTAAAATTAGAAGCCTGAACTACATCCTTTGTTGAGTGGGAAAGCATGTCCTAGTCAGTCCCCAAATTTTGGTGCAAAGTTAGTTTCATGTTTCTTTGTTCTCTTGTGCTTGTCGTGTTAAGTGGCAGCATTACAATACATGGAAACTAAAAGCACTGATTGTAAGTTGCAGGAAAATAGAGGGGTTTTTGTAAGCACTCCCACCCATCTGGAACTTGCTGCTCCGTTATAATCAGTCACAGATTGTTAAATAAAGTCGACTTTACTTCACCCTGAACTCTCACTTTATTCTCCTGTGAGCAGTCCGAAATAAGTATTGGATCCCTTCATTAGAATGGAATAATCAATTGGCTTGCGTTACCTGCTGGCCTTCAGAGGTCTGCAGCCACTTTCCTACTTCCTTCTGATCACACTATATTTAATGAAGGCGTTTGCTGGCCAGCTTCCATATAGGGTGCTTGCCTTCTTGGTGACTACAGTGAGTGTTTTTATTTATAATTTGTGCAGTGCTGATTTAAACATTTTATTGTACAAAATGCAAATGGTCTCCTTCAGCTTCCCTTTGTGGACGAACCTGTTTGCTTGACTTTCTGTATGTGTGTCATCTTTCCAACTGACATGCAGCAGTGTGGGATCTCACATTTGGATACTTCTCACTTGGCGCAGTGCTCATCCTTCCACTTACATTTTGAAGAGTAATTTCATATTTTCTTCTCTATCATTTTGTTTGCCAGCATGGATGAGAGCCATTCCTGGAAGGGGGTGTGCATTGGAGCTGGCACTGAGCAAACCACTGGCATAGGGAAGAGAAGCTGTTCCTGTGTCAAGAAGGCTTGGGCATGTCTAGGTTGTGCCGCCTATTCCACTCTCAGCTCAGTGCCAAAATTCTGTATGCACCCTTGTGCCAAGACCTGTTGAGAGAGAGACTGTCTGTGAGTGTGTGAATTTATAGATATTTAATTAATAGTGGAGCAGATAATTTTCATAGTAATTGCCTTACCTATGGTGAGGAAGGAAAGGTAAGGTACGTGTGCATGTCATGTGCTTTACCCTTGGCTGTAACCCCAAGTTCATTTCCAACTTGAGCGTGACAGGTGAGGGTTTTTGTTTGTTTGTTTGTTTGTTTGTTTGCGCTCTGTTTTTTGTTTAGGGGGAAATTTGTGAGGAGTTGTTTGTTTTGCTTAATTGATGCAACACAGGGTTCTTCCAAACCAGCCCCCTCATCAGAAATCTTTGTTCTGAGAAGCCTACTGTAATAAAGATTTATTGCACGTAGCACTGCTAATGTCACATGTTGGTGAGAGTGTGCCACAGATACTCCTCTGCACTTGAGCTGAGCATGAATCTTTCAGTCCTAACTGGTGAGCCATGACTGTTTAGTTTGAGCTAAAGCAGCTTGTGTTTTTAGCTGTAATTCTTTGTTAGTCATTATGAATGTTAGTCATTACAGTGGCTAAAACTAGACTCTATTTTTTGGCCCTGCTGCAAGAAGGTGAGTCAGGGTAAGGCATTTGTTAAATAAATTTGCTGAAGTTGCTGATTCCTTCTGAAATGCTGACAGGAGCCGGCACTGGCTCCAGCCCCAGTGGACTGGGTAGGTGCTGCACACCCTCCTCCCTGCTGAGACTTGCAGCAGTGAGCTGTGGCCCCTGAAGAGACCAAGAGACGTAGGATCTAGGAAGGGAAGCTTAGGAAGCAGCATGTAGCTGAGACCTGAGCATGCTCCAGACAAAGTTGGCTTATTGTCTGGATCACTTGAGGAGCTGTGATCTACTGACTGCTTCATCCACTGTCTGCAGTTGTCCTCTCACAATTCAGAACTTGATGGATTTTCTTGTTGGGATTTTTAGGTAAACTTCAAAGTATCTATATAGCTTTGATGCTGTCATTATCATTTGGGTAGCTTAGGCATTCATCAGCAGGAAGACCCAGTCTACACCTTGTTACAGCAATATTTGCCATTTGAGCAGCCCTGAAGTCCAGGGAGATGAGCAAAGACTTTTCTCTCATTCTTGGTACAAAGCTGCCAAAATTCTACTTCTTCTGCAAGACTCAGCTGCAGTGCTAACACCATGTCAGCTGCCTGTAATTACTGTTGAGGCAGCATATGACTGTCCTTCCATCACCCCAGAGCTCACCAGAGCTACGAAAATGAAGAGGAGAGGAAAATGTGACCATTTTATTGAGCACTGTATGTGTGTTCAGCCATGTGCTTGCCTGTCAGACTGGGAACACTGGGCAAAGCACTGGAAAGGACTTCCAAAAAGCCCATCCAGACCTCAAGGCCAAGTGAGCAAACAGCAGATAAGAGGTGGACTGTGAACAACCACCTTTTGCAGAACTTCAAAGTGATTTTGAACAGTTGTAGTCTAGTCACTGACTCATCCCCTCCTCCCCCTTTTCACTTTTCCTGCCACTCCATGAACAGCATGTGAAAGCACTGAAAGAAAATAAGAATCTTAAACTCATAAACATACCTGCCTCCCATCTGGCACTCATCCCAGCAGCCTGGTGATCTCCTTAGTTGTCCAGCAGATAGTTGAAAAACAAGAGTCCTGTGAAGATTAGCATGTCACCATATCCCTGCCAGATGGCGGTGAGTAAAACATGGGCAAATTGCGTTGGCTCTGCTTCCATCATGACAATCACAACAGAAACACTACAGTGTTGCAACATCGCTATTTTTTAAGCTAAGAAAATGAAGGGACTGTAAAGTAGGGCAATCATGGAACGCTAAGCACTATTTAAACCTAATTGCAATGAAATAAGTAGACTCTAAAGGGTGCAAAGCGCCACTGAAGGTGGCCCACAGGTTTTAGCCTCTCGCTTGAGGAGTATGGGGAAGTTGGCACTGCGCATTTTTGCCTCACCACCCTGCTGAAAAGCTCTTGCCAACTTAAATTCAATTTTAAATCCATTTTTTACTAAATGGCCATTCTTAATTTGATAAGCTTTTGAGTCTTCAGACCTCAGCAAAAAAAAAGTAGAACTGGACCATAAAGCTTGACCATGTCTTTTTAAGCCAGTACACTGAGACACTCCCAATTTCGTGAGGATAAGCAATTTGAGGTAATGGCAGAAAAGAGATAGAAACTTCAGCATGCAGTCAGATTGCTGCTAGTGTCGTGCTGCAGTAAAGCAGTGCCTCAGCTAGAAATTTGCACCCCAAATGGCAAAGGACACTCTCTGCTCTTCTTACTTGTCATGCAACACTCAGCTGAGCCAATGTAACAACCTCCTGTAGAAAGGGGAGGCCCTGCTCCTCCCTCTTTGGAGCCAACTGGTCCCATGCTCTTCCAGGTACCACATTTTTTAGACCCTTCTCTAGCTTTAACCAAGTAAATGAGTTGTTTGAATCAGTGTGCACACAGGCCTTGTGTTTGTGGAATAAAGAGCAAGACCCATCTCCCAAGACACCCTCTTCCAGCTGGTACAGAAAACCATTTTCCCTTTGGTGAGAAGAAGCTGGCTGACCATGTATGGGAACATGGTGTGATACTCGGGGAGCAGAATTCTGAGATATTGCTCAGGATCTTATCTGTGCAGATCAAAACATCACAGGACAGAGCACTGGCTTTCTGTACCACACAGAGCTGCCCAGTGCCTAGTGCAGCAATGTGGTACGGATCCAGTAATGTGATTTAGTGTTTGAGGTAGCAAAAGGCTACCATGAGGGGGCCTGGACTGCCTTTTGCCTTTCAGTGCTGGCAGTGCCTGTTCAGGTTGTTTGAAAAGCCATTCTTCCCTTCTCCCAGGCTCTTGGCCCCATCCTGAACAATTTGTTTTGGCGGGTATCAGACAAAAGTCACAAAAGCATCAGAACTTGCAGAGTTATCCAAAGACATTTGAACCTCTGTAGACTTGCTGGTTGGTAACTAATTGTTGTGACTAATTTGTGACTGCTGGCTTTCAGCAGGCATTTGAGTTCCTCCTGAACCATCACAGGTATAAATGCTGTGGGGATGACTTTGTCAAAAGTGTCCTGCAAAACAAAATTAGAGATCAGCCTAAGATGAAGAATTTCGTGTGAAAAAGGTACTTATTCTAGTGTTTGGATGTGTTCTAGGCAAAAGTGCCCATTACCCTTGTGCTTGTCTGAAGTTGTGAACAACTTCCTTCAGTCCAGTTTCAAGGATAACAGCAAGTGTGTGGGCAGGCTAGAGCTGCATTCCCCACTCAGAGTAAATGCATTGCAGGCTGGGATGCTGGCAAGGTATCTGGCCAGCTCTGCTGGCTGGAGAATTAGCTTTGTTTTTTGCTTTGGATTTATTTTATATCAGGTAAATGGGGAGAGATGGCTTTTTTAGCCCTTTGGTGAGTCAAAAAGCAGTTTGGCAGCTTTTGGCTGAGGTGCTCAAATATTATCTTTGTCCATAATAAAATTGACTGTTTTATTACAAGACTGTTCTGCTCTTGGTTTAGGTTTGAGTGCCACACGTTTCAGCAGCGCTGCAATGCCTAGCACGGCTCCTGCCCCACCTTTTACAAGTTCATTTACTATGTGCTTTATGATGCCAGGCAAAGATTTACAAATCCTTCTACAAGCACCAGAGGAACTCAAATATAATTTGTTTAAGAACTGATGTTTGGTCTTCAGCATTTGTATGTTTGTTTGCATTCAGCTTGCTTTGCTCTGAACCGCAGATTCATTCCACGTTCCTGTGCTGCTTGTTCTGCCGAGCGACCAAAGACTGAAAATCTCCAGCAATATATTTAAAATTTCTTTTATCAATTTTGGTAACTTTTCTTCTCCTTAAATTTGTGGTAAAAATTACCTGGCAATGTCCTGCTTCATACGATAATGTTAGCATTAGTAGCTTGGCTTGAATCCATATCCAAGAGTTATTCCATTCCAGCAGTTCAGCTTATTGCTGTCTGAAGGGGATCTCCTCCAAACCAAAAGTTTTTACATCATATCTTAACTTCTTACCTTTTTCTCCATCTCCCCTCCACCCTTTAGTCTCTTTTCTTGCCCTGAAAGCCTTATCCCCTTCTCTCACCACTGCTCCTAAATACGCCTGTTCCCCTCAGGCTCTGACCTTGCACAGGCAATAAGCACAAAGCCGTGTTATTTGGAGTGAAGTAACACCAGTAGTCAGGAAGGAACAATGTAGTTCAGGCCAGACAAAATAAATCTCGCATTTCCTGTCAAGAAACTGGGCCAAAAGCAATGATGAGAGACAGAGGGGGCAAACCACGCGGCTCAAAACTAGAGACATATGGGTTAGAAACAACCGCAAGCCCTCACTTAAAAACAGAAAACAAAAAGCCAAGGCGTTGGATGAAAGAGAAGTAGCACCAGCTCCTCGGCAATAAAAACCTCACCACGTGGGGTCTAGCCAGCTTTCAAACTCAGGCCATGTGCTGCACAAGTGGGGCCTGAATTTCCTGCTACTGTACAAGATATTAATTGTCCCTTGATTAATTTATTTAATTGATACCTTGTGTTGTAAATTAGAGCGAGCTGATCTGTCTCTGGCTTGCTTCTTCACCAAGTTCTCTTCCAGGCTAGAGGAGATGCACTGCTTAGAAGTTGTTGCTACTTTTTTATGTTTAGTAACTCCCTTGCTGGTTTGCATAGCCATGAAAATCTCAAAATCATGTACTGCGACACCCTTATCCCAGCAGTCAGACATTCATCCAGCACTGCTGGTGAAGGGAATATTAATGAGTACGTGGGTAAAGGGTCCTCAAACCAGTGAGTTTTGAGCATGTGTTTATTTACAGAAAGAGGCCTGTAGTACACAGCAAAACTACACAGTTAGGATTTGAAGGGCATTTTATTTTCTTTCTGGATATTGATATGTGTGTGTATGGAGGGTGGTTTTATCTGAGGAGCATCCCAACGAGGCAGAAAGTGAGGGTGACTCGCAGGGCTCTTTGGGATGGTTCCTAGCAGGGCTGGTGTTGGATCCTGATCTGTTTTGAAGACTGAACCGAAAGCAACGCACCAGGTGGTGTAAGAATGTTCAAACAGACACAGCACTTTCTTCTTCAAAGTACTGTGCAAAGATTAACTAATTAGATTGTTTTTCCTCCTTCATAGGAAGGGTTTGTAAAATAGTGGTCAGGGAACAACTGGGGATATGATTTATTTAAGTGCTGAAATGCCTTGTATAAAGTTCCTCACAGGAGGCCATTAAGAAGATGCAGTTACTTTAGAATGTGCAAAAAAATAGTCCTTTGAGATGAAGAGGCAGGAAGCAAAGAGCAGTCAGTTTTATTATGGACAAAGATAATATCTGAGCACCTCAACTTTAAGTGCTGAGAGTTTAAAATGGGTCTTGAAAACGTAGTGAAGAGGCGACACTTTGTACCATGAAACATGTTTGGATGAATTCAGTACTGAGGGGGGAGATTTGGGAGGTATTCCGTAAAAATTTGTCCATTTTTAGGAGATATGTCAAATAGGTGGAGAGGAGACTGGCAGGATGGTTAGATATTGTCCTGAGGAGAGCATATTGTGCTCCTGACACCTGATTTAAAAAAAAAAAAAAAAAAAAAATTAACCCCCAGAAGGCAGCATGAAAAGATGCAAAAGTGCAAAAGGAAGGAAAAGGAATGAAAAGGAAGGGGCTGTTTGGAGCAGGAGTAACTTAGGCTAGAAATAAAGACAAGCAGTGCATGAGTGAGTAGTGGGTGAGTCCCTGTGCTCTCTGTGGAGGTGCTGAGTGTGTCCCATGGAGCACAGCGTGCTCGCAGCTGTGTGGATGAAGCTGTCCCCTCACCTGGGCAGCCTGGGAGGGGTGAAGGCAGCAGGGCTTGTGCTCAGTACAGTCCTACCACAGCCTGTCCTGTGGGCTGGCCTGTGCAGGCCCAGGGTTTGGTCCTGGCTGAAATGAACATCCTCACAGAAAGCTCAGCTGATCTGACACGACTCCAGCCACAGAGTTGTCTAGCAGGGTATCAAATAGCAATATACTCAACCAGTGTTAGAACAACGTATCTTCAAAATGAACTGAGCACACCCTGCAGGTATCCGTGTTTTTAGGTATTTCTGAAAGCTTTGCTCTCTCTTAACCCTTTCAGGTGCTGTACATCCAGCACAGATGGAGAGCTTGCATGCAGGCATGCTCTCTGCCTGGCTCAGTGTGATAACTGTATCGAAAATAACGTGGTCAGCAGGTCCAGAGAAGTGATTGTCCCTTTGTACGTGGCACTGGTGAGGCCACACCTTGAGTCCTGTGTCCAGTTCTTGGCCCCTCACTACAAACAAGACATTGAGGTGCTGGAGAAAGTCCAGAGAAGGGCAACAGAGCTGGGGAAGGCTCTGGAGCACAAGTCTGGTGAGGAACAGCTAAGGGAGCTGGGGGTGTTTAACCTGGAGAAAAGGAGGCTCAGGGGGGACCTTCTCACTCTCCACAACTCGCTGATACAAGGGTGCAGCCCGGTGGGGGTCAGACTCTGCTCCCAGGAAACGAGAGACAGGACAAGAGGAAACGGCCTCGAGCTGTGCCAGGGGAGGTTCAGGTTGGACATCAGGGTAAACTTCTTCACCAAAGGGCTGTTAAGCTTTGAAACAGGCTGCCCAGGGAGGTGAGGGAGTCCCCATCCCTGGAGGTGTTCAAGAAATGACTGGATGTGGCATGCAGGGCTCTGGTCTGATTGACAAGATGATCATCAGACAAAAGTTGGAGTAGATGATCTCAGAGGTCTTTTCCAGCCTAAATGGTTCGGTGATTCTAATTCCATTGTGTAGGTAGAATTTTCTTTTCAGCTTTAGCAGGACTTTGTCTGCTCATTCCCCACTGCTGTGTTTTATAAGCTGGGAGAGGAAAAGGAAGGGAGGCAACATTTTAATGGGGAGTGATATGTGAATTCCAGGGAAGGCTTCTGTACTTCCGTAAGTTCTCTGCTGCTTATGAAGTATGACATAAAAATGCTTCAGTAGTGATAACTGAAGGCTGGAAAAAAAGGGATATAAAAATTACCATGTAATTGGAATAAAATAAATAAGGAACCTTTTGAGAGGGTCTTTATTGCTTATAAAGCTATAAATAATCCAAATTTCCAAGCAAAGCTATAGCTAGGTCAGAGGAACTTTCACCTAGAATAAGATCTTTGATTCTTAGAGCTTGAGGGCATCTAGATCTGCATGTGGGCTCATTTTTAGCAAAAGCCTGAATTTAGCTCAGACCCCAATCATTTGGGATTGAGTTAGCTTGTAGTGACTAGCATGTGTGCTACAGTAAGGTTTGAGGATGAAATTATCACACCATGGAGCCTCATCTAAATTAGGTGCCTAAATTAGGAGCTAAAGCCATCTGTGTAATCAATAGAGAAAGGTAGGCTCATCCAAGAGGGCTTCAGAGCAGCCATACTGGGAACTTCCCGTGACTCCATGAGCAGTTAGATCCCTGAAGTTAGGTGATGTGAATGCCCACTGGGGTGCCTGGTGAGGGAGTCCTGTCTTTTGAGTTAGGTTTTCAGAGGGCCAAAACAGCATGAGCAACTCTAGGCTTGCACTGGAACCAGGAATTGCAGAATCTGAAGCACAAGATTTCCTGTGATTTAGCAAATAACATTTTGGATAATGTTAACTTGAACTTCAGAGTTCTGTCTAGCAGAGTTCAATGTGTATATCTGATCAAATTCAGGATTAAATTCTCACTTCGAATGTGCACATCTGTTAATATTTTAACTCATCATATATCAGAATCCTCCAGATTTCCTGGCAAGTCATGCTCAGGATGAAGTCTTTCCAACTGTTTGTATTCAAGGATGTGTTTATATATATATGGGTATATACAAACACACATGCTCTAGACAGTGTGTAGGTGAGAATGTTGTTACAAGGAAAGATTATTTCAAATTATTTATTGCAAGAGACAGTGGAAGTCTGATGCCTTTAGATTGCTTCAGTTAATTCTAAATGATCCTGTTGGACCAAAAAACTTTAACCTTTCTCTGCCTTCGGCTTGCTTTAAAATTCACTATTGAAAAAATTACAAGTTTTAGCAGTAGAATTTTGTCATGCTGTGAAATTCCAGATTTCAGCAGTAGAATTTTGTCATGCCGTGAGGCTCTGTCCAAACCTGGTGATGACACAAGCCTATGAAAGTCTCACTTTCATGGTCATTTTCTAGGCAGAGTCACAGTATCACAGCAGCCGTCAAACAGGGGTGTCAGAGGAGCTGAGCTCAGCTGGGACCAAACCACCTCCACTCCTGCAGCACGTGCTGACATAGACATCCATGGACCTGCCAGAGCAGCTGGAGCAGGAGGGTGAGCACCTCCTCTCCCAGTCTTCTCCCTGTGCATCCAGTTTCCCTTTCCTACCTCCCTACACTGGCATCAGCTGGAGTTTCCCCAGAAATGTAGCTGAGAAATGGGAAAAACTGGTGAGGTGTCCAATTGGCTGGTGACCAGACTATACCTTATTTTCTGCAGACTCTTTCAAGCACAAAGAGTAGATTTTTGTGCAGAGGATAAACCTTGCCAGGGAGGTGTGTTTTGGAAAGCTTCAGCAGTTGTATGTAATATATTTAGTATTTATCTTTTTTTTTACCCCATTTAGAAAAGGAGGAAAGTTCATGCAAATTGCAAAGCCAAACATTGATAATTAAGGCTGAATTCAGGTTGTCCCTCCAATCACACTTCTGCCCTCTTGTGTGAATGCCCTGTGATACACTTCTGAACTGCAAAAACCTGGGCTGGTTTTCCTTCTTCGGTGCAGATGGTGGACACACAACAGGACAGAATTAATGGGCAAGTTGAAAACCGGTATTTCCTAACCTTGAAATGCTTCATTTTAACCTTTTTCTCCCAATGGTTTTTGAACGTTTTTTCCCCAGTGTTTCTGTTGTCGCTGATTTCAGAATAAACAGTTAACTAGATCTGAAAAGAGGTATTTCTGTGTCATGCAGCTTGTCTGAAGTTACTGGTTTCATCAGAGATGAATTTGGCCCATTGCATCTAATGAATTGTATATTCCAAAATCAATATTAATAATGCCGGGTGCTCTTTTTAAATAGACTGTAGACATTCATATAGTCTGTGTAAAGTTCATATGAAATGATACTTTCCTATTCTTTATTCATCCTTTTGTTTAATAAATAATCCTCCAGCCTATCAGTGGTTGGTTTCTGGGGTTCTGTTGGACATCTGTATTTATCATTTAGGAAGCCATCATCAGTGAATCTTTCCCTCCTCAAATTTTTGTCTTAAGGTCCAGAGTTTTCAGGATTATTGACTGCTTCTCATTGAGTTCAGGGTCTGCTTTTGTGGTTTTTTAATATATTTGTCACTTATTCTATCGGTGAGTTTGCAGTTTATCAGTTGAGGAAAATGTGCAGCATGGTTAAGGTACAGAGAAGGAAAATCAACCATGCACTTGCTGAAACTCTGCATTTGCTGCAAGGCACCATTTCATCTGGGGGATATGAGTGACTCACAGAGGATGGAGGGACTCATAATTCCCATAGTACAGCACTGTTTGCTAGGATTTTCTGACTTTTGTATTTATCATTAGAGGCATCATAACACAATGTGAAAGAAAAAAAATCAAGCCTTCATAGTGTACTTTCCCGTTTGTAAATGGGTCTGGATATCCTGAGCTAAAATGTCAGGTTAGATCCTTTGTAAACTCTGAAGCCTGCTCTCAGAATAGAACACTTCTGGAGTGTATTAAATTGGTGTTAATTGAGAAACACATATGCCAATGACATTTTAAGCTAAGCTAAATAAAACCAAACCTTTAGCAGGTCCCTATCACAGAGAGATCCTGAGATTTCACTGAACCTGCTGCTGCCGTCATCTTTTTTCCATCTATGCATATGTTGCTTGCAATGATATATGGTAACTCCTGATGCAAATACCACTCATGCTGTTACAGCTTAAAAGGCCCAGAAATAGAATGCAAACACAATGTCTGGTTTTTTCTTCTCCATGTTATAAAAACCTATGACCAACAGCCTGAAGTTTGATTCCTTTTCCCTGCAGTTTTCACACCAGCTGACTTCAAAACATACGTTTCACGCAGCAAGTCATAAAAAATTCATCATTTCTTTCTTTTTTAAAGGGGACCGATTCTGCAAGTGTCTTAGGCTTCTCTGGCTCCTGCCACAGGTCAACACTTCAGGAGGGGTTCTGTCCTCAGGTGACCCAGTGCCCAGTGTATGCACTGACTCCGTTCCCCAATGTGGCTGGCCCCTGTATCAGGCCAGAACGTGTGCTTTATCTTTAGATAAACAAAGCCATTAGAAAAACACAAAGCAAAATTGGGGTTGAAGTCCCGATTGTGTCAATATACGCATGGGATGTGGCAATATTTTGTTGCACATTTTGTTTATTACAGAGAAGAAAGGGCAGCCTGGGAGTTTCCTAGGGTTGGGTGTCAGCAGCACTGGATGTTCAGCAGTGAAATCCTGCTCCAATGCAACCACACAACCCCTGCCTGGCTTTGCAGGACTGCTCTTGTTAGAACAGCTGTCTTCTGCTGCAAATTAGGGCAAGAGGTCAAGAGCCATTTATGAAGTCTGGTACCACTGAGCTGGCATGATACAGCTGCAGGTGAAACTCACTGCTCTTTCAGGCAGGTCCTGTGACTTATTGGGGGGCAGCCAATGGGGAAAGATACCTCCCTGTTCCTCTCCACTCAGAAGTCAGGCAGCTAAAAGTAACAATGCCTCAGTTCATTATGCATGATGCCAATCTTCTTTCCAGCTTATGCTTACTCCTGGTGTTTCAGAAAAGGCCTTGGGTTGTGGAAGGTCTGGTAGAACTGCATCAGTGGGAAGGTGTTGTCATGTGGGACATGGGCAACCCATAGCTTTGCTCCAGGTCTCAGTAAGCCTGTGATGTCTGTCAGGAACAAGGACCGGGTTTATCATCTGCCATTATCTAATAAAAGGAAATTAATGAAGCTACTTTGTTTTTGAAGTGTTATCTCCCTTCCAAGCCTTCTCTTGTGTGAGAAATACTAGATTGTGTTTGGTAGTTCCTAATTCAGGACATGTATTTTTCAGGTCAGCCCTGTTTTCCTGTTCTTTTTGGTTGTGTCCAGTACAGTGCATGTTTTCAAAGTGAATATGTGCCTACAGCACCCTACAAAGATGGCAGCATCTGTGTTTGCATTTTGCAGATGAGAAAATGCAAAGCCATTTCATTAACCCTGGGCTGGGGACACCTCACTGACAACTCTGTAGGTGCAGTACTCGGGCTGTGCAAATTTGAACATGAAATATTATGTCCTGTCTGTCTGCTTGTTCATCTACCTCATGGACCTACATGCATGCTGGAATAGCTTGGGGAAGGTCAGAGGGAGTTCAGGATCTCAGAAAAAAGGGTCAGTTTTGTGTGAGTGCATGTGTTGCTCCAGCTCACTGATGAGGCGTCTTGGCAGGACATCCCAACTTACAGACAGCCGCATCCATTCAGAGGACACAAGCGCCCTTCTTGTGAAACACGGTTAAGAGTTATTTGCCAGAGGTGACTTTTTTATGGCTTTCTTGATGATAATGTTGCCTCGCAAATAACTCTGCTGGAAACCTGCAGCTATCTCCAGCGATTCTGCTGTATTTGCTGCAGATAAGCGTGGTATGCACAGTGGGGCCAGAGATTTGGGACATCTGTACATTGGCACACATTGTAAAAGAGAGAAGCAGAGTGTGTGCAATGGAGCTGAGGGGGCTTGGGTGTCTTGGGGTGGGAGTACATGTTTGGCAAGGCCTCCCAAACAGCTTGGAGGTGTTTCACTCTGTGACTTTTTTGTGCAGAATACTCTTTTCCAGTTTCAAGAAAGCTTTTGTAGGTGAGTTGGAGATTAATCCCACCCACACTGAGGATTCAGTGGCTCGTGTGTTGCTGGCATCTTGTGCTTTGGAGCCATCAGTGGGAAGGGAGCAGCAGGGTTTCCAGCAGCAGCCATGGGTCACAGAGTGACTGCTAGGCAGGAGGAAGCCCCCAGCAGGGTTATGGACCAGACAGTCTCTCCCAAGGCAGGTCAAAGGGTCAGCTTACTGTTTATAGAATTGGTAAATAGGTAATTATTCAGCCTGGCAACAGGCAAAACACCACACAGGATGTAAATCCTTGCCAATTCAGCATTATCTGGCGGGGAATGGATCAGAGATCCAAAGATTTCTTGCAGTGGCAAAAGGGAGCTCTCGGCACTTTAAAACCTTTTAGGGTCATTGTATGATGCCATAGAGCCATTAAGGAGTCCTCACGTGCCAGAAGCAGTTTAACAGGCCCAGTGTTGGGCACTTAATTGTGTCAATAATTATTCACGCATTAGCACCAGCTCCTCCTTAAAGTGTGTACTGCAGTGACTCATTAAATTATTACTGGTATTCATTACCAATAAAATTAGCCTTTTTTCAAAGTGTAAAATTCATGTTTTATAGAAAAATATTGCTAGAAGTGACACAGCTTTGCTCTACTCCCTGCTTGGTGTAGAGGAAAACAAGACTATGTGGAGATGAAGCAATATTTATTGTCCAAAAAGAAGCCCTCAAATTAGAAAGAGTCTTGCGCTTTTTTTTATTTTTCTTTTCCCCACTGTGGGTTTTATGTACTTTAAATTGGGGTGGGGGAGAAGCCTGGCTTTGGCTGTCAGTCCTGTGTGCGTAAGTGCTGTTTCCTGGTATCATGAGGGAGAAAGATAACCAGTGTCTTTTGAGTAATCAAGTGTTAATGTATATGCAGCTGTCTTTATGTTAAATGCGTCACGGTGCACTTTGTTTCTTTAAATGCTGATCATTTACAGTGAGCGTGTACAGTATATGTGCCTGGAAGGAGAGCAATTGTTATACAACTCTTTAATCCAAACCATGATTAAAACCCCTTTTGTTCCCCCCTCCCTGCATTACTCCAGCCTATCATCTTCTCTGAGAAATCATTTGGCAAGTAGAAACATGTGTATTTTAAGAGAATAACTCCTTTTTAAGCATCAGTTTTGCTTTTGTTCTGCTTTTAGAACTTAGTTTTTTTACATTTCAATATACAGTGCTGTTCAAAAGGCGCAGGAGGGTCATAGCCATTTTTTGAGTGAATAAGGTATAATTGAAATATGATGTATGCAGATATCATCACTTCCACAGCAATTATCCGGATTGTTTGTTTAGTGGGAACATACTTTCAAGTAGGGGTTGGTCAGTGGCAATCATGTTGCCTGATGCAGCTGAGAGAAATGACAAAGAATATGTAAAGTCTCACACTGTGAAATTTCACATTGCACCGAGCGTCTACTGGGGGGAATCATTAGGAATTTTGAAGGTGAGGGCCATGGCAGTTTCAGAGAGAAATGTAAAGGAGGACAGGGAGGCTGGTGCTTAGATCTTGGGGAGAGGCTGGGGTTTGACATTCTGTTTCATGTGGAGACCAGCAGTTAATGTGGTCTTGTTGAAACTTGAAACAGCTCTATTAGTAGCTTGATTGGGGAAAGGAGAGGAGACCAAGAGTAAACAAAAATGTTCGGTCTGGAGATGGGCTTAATTGTGCACAATACATCTTGCCTCTGTGCGGCTTATTCTAATCACTCCAAATGGCAACACACACACTCACACACACAAATTTGATCTGCTCAAGCAGATAAAACTGCTATGTGTATAATACTGCCAGGCTAGGAGGAAAAAAAATGGACATCTGTTTAACAATTCTCTATTGTAGACAGGATCATAGAAACACTGTTGCCTGCCTGTCGTGTTCAATCAAAATGAATAAAATGCTGATTTAAAAAGAGAAAAGAAATCAGGCAGAAGACCACCTCAAAGTATTTGCTTACACTATTTTTTTTTGTTCTCATTTCAGCAGCAAATGAGGAAGGGGAATCCCAGGGGCACAAGGAGGTTTCAGGAACAGTGAAGGGAAGATATTTGTTTTGTTTTGGTATTTATCCTCAGTACAGCCGAGAGAGGCGTACAGCAGTCGGAACTAATTGTAGCTCACTCAGGAAAGTCTTCATTAGCACTTGCCACACATGGTTACCAGATGTGCTGAAGAAGGAGTGGGAGGAGGGAGGAAAGGGTATGTGGAGAATGGGCTACATACTTAAACCTAATAATCTGTCTTTTGTTTTCAGGTCTATTGTGTTGGGGAGGGGAAGAATGGGGAGAGGGAGAAATCCTGGCTGCTTTTTGATGCAGCCAGTTCCTACTAGCTGAATGGCATTCCTTGTCTTGCAGCCTCCTCCAAGGGAGGAAGAAGCCCTCAATCATGGCCAAGTAAAGAGGGATTTCTGTATTTATTTATTTATTTAGAGGCTGTCAGTGAACTATTATTCCACTGAACTCAGCTGAAAGTATTTGGATACCCAAACTGGTGAACCACTTTTTTTCTGGCCAGCTTGTGAATTTGAGCTGGGGTGGGGATTTTTGTGAGCTTATGGGCTCCCAGAGTATCAGTGGGGCTGTTGAACTTCAGTTCAGCAGCAGCAGCATCTCTGTTCGTGTGTACTTTGCCAGTGAGTGTGAGATGCAACCAGGAAAGCCAAGTCCAGCAGGAAGGTAAGAGCAGCTCTGTGGTCCTGTTAGTCACCCTGAGGTTGATGCCTTGGTGAGATTTTTAACCTTCTGCCTGTTGCTATTAAAACAAATTGAACAGATCTTCAATGCATAGTGGCTATTGCTGCTGCAGACCAAATCCTGGCCTTGCTGCCCACAGAGATGATTTTCACAGGAACCACTGCAGTTAATTTTACTGCAGGTGTTAACAGAAATTCTGCTGGTTGCTCCTTAGGAAAAAAGCACCTTCCTTCTTATCCTGAACTGGTCACCTCCAGGGGGACCGTGTGTCATCCCTGCCATCTCCCCCTGTTTCAGCAGCACTGCACCTTTTTTCCGGCCTCAGTCCCCACAATGTTCCCACAAGGTGAACATTTTTCATATTGGCATTGTCTGTGCTTGGACGTCTCCTTTCCTCCTGCACTTCCCTCTTCATTCCAGTGGTAGGAGAACATCACTGTGTCTGGACGACAGGGCTTAGATGACTCTCCAAGCTCTGAATAATCAGGGCTGAAGGTTTAATTATGGCACTACACATGATAGCCACAAGATTTGTCACTCTGGTCATGTGAAAGAACAGCACTAGACGAACTCCTTCTAATTAAGCACTCTGTTTCTCTTCCTTCTCAAAACTGGAAGGAGGTATAAATATGGGAAATCACTTATATTAATGTAAAATAGAGACATTTTTGGAATCTTAAATAATCTGAGTTGAACCTAAATCTCTGTAGCTCTGGACTTGTTTTATCCAGCTCAGTTTGCCAGTCTGTAATCTCATCCTGCTTTGGAGCCTGGAAATGTTCTTGCTCACAATCTCAAAGCAGAGCAGATGTTGCAGAAATAGAAAATAGGTTGTGTGCACAACCTAATCTAAGCACAGGGCACAGAAGGAGGTTTGGATGAATGTAAGCTAATCAGGGCACAGATCTGCTATACTTGGGGACTCAGGACCAAATTTTTTTCCAGCTATATTCTACTTGGCAGATCCCAAATATGCCATTCATGTTTTCCCACTGCATGGCTTGTGGGTTTTTTAAATTTTTTTGAGAATAAAGTAATACCTGTCAGCTCAAGCTCACTAAACAAATGGTTGCTAAAAGTTGATCTGTTCCATCCTTTCTTCCATATTTGACAGACTTCTCCATCCAGTGATGTAATTCCAGGTCCACATTAATCAAACTTCAGAAGTTCATCTTTTAGATTCCCTCAAAGGAATTAATAAAGCAAAATCACTTAGATGACTTAGTTGTATCCTTTCCTACTGCAGGATGTCTTAGTAGAGTCTCCTTCAACCTGACTGTATGGCTTCAATAAAATATCTTTATTAACAATCAGAAAGGCCCAAGGAGAAATTTGGTAAAACCCCAGCCTATTTGCCATCCTGTTTTTGCCATAGCTGCTATTGCATCAGTTGTTTTTTTAATAAAATTAAGTGCCATATTTGCAATTTTTCTAATGCTATCCCAAATTATTTACACAAGAATGAACTGTGATCGTGCCAGCATGTATTATGTAGGGACAATGTCTCTGCTTACAATATTTAGTGTTTAATAAACACAACACTGCAAACTTGATGTTTCTGTCAAGTTTTCTTTCTTCTGGAGATGCATATACATATATTTATTTTTTCAAGTGTTACCCACAGAATGAGTTTCATGTGTAAATGTTACTGCCTTCATGGTGAAACCACCATGCACAACAGGTATCCTTGTAGCTGATTTCCACAGTCAGGTATCCCACAGACATAGTAATTAAGATTTGGAAGGGGTATTGGTGGCTCTGGTACCTGTGCTCACTACTCAACAGGTTTGCAGTTACTTGGGGCTTCAGCAGAACTTAGAAGTGCTTTCAGAAATCTGACACACTCAATTTAATTTTAAGACATTCTTTGTATTACTAACTTCATCTTTAATTACTATAAGTTAATTATTTAAAAAATTTATCAACTTGGAGTTGGAAAGCAGAAAGATCAGATTTATTTCCTGCTTTTTGTGCGTTTCCATGCTAAGGTCACGGTTTCAGGCAACAAGGCAAATATTTTTATGCAGATGCAAAACTAATCAACCAAACATGAAAATACTCCTATGGGGTTTCCTGGAGGCCTTGCTGGGGATACTGCAATGCAAATAATATATAATGCAAATAATAAATAATACAGCGTAAGTGTTGTAAGATAGTGGGATTCAGCTAGGGATGGAACATATTGGGTGGTCCATGTGAGCTGGTACTACCATCCATTTTATGATGCTCAAATCTCATGTTTTTGCTGCCTGGATCTACTATGAGGCTTTTTTTACTCTCACAAAGTTCTTCTATATTGTGCTCCACCAAAATGCACGTTTCCTCACAGATGATGTAATCCAAGCGGAAAAGAATTGTAAATCCTTGTTTGGCCTCCTGTAGTTTTTTCCTCTGTAGCTGCCTGAGCTCAAGCTACTTCTCTTTCCAATAGGATATAGATAAGTAATCAATATGATTATTTTTATCAGCACATCAACGGTACTCTGTGTGATTAGAGAGTATCCAGCACTACGCTAATGCTACGCAGGGACTGCATATTGCACCGTTTCTCTCCCTGCGATTTGCCGCTTTTCCAGTACAAAGTGAGTGACCAACACCACAGACAGGGAACTTCCACTGTAATGTTAGGAAAATCAAGGAGAGCAAGTTTACTGGGGAGAGTACAAATAGCTTTTCTCTTCTCCCAGGTAATGACTTCAAGATAGATATGTGGTGCAGCTACATGAGGTCCATCTTTCTGTCACCTCCAAATGAGGTTCCCATGGCATGCTGACGAGGGGGAACCAGCAGGCTGCTTATGGACAGGCACTGGCACAGACGATTGCAGCCTGCTTTGTTTGCATGGTGGAAGCAGAGGAGCCTTTTGCTCCCTCCCAGCCTGCTCTGTATTCCAGTGTGTTCCCAGTACTTACAGTGGAAAGTTTCCAGAAAGGTTTGGGACTCTACTACCTTCTCTTTTTGGGTCTCGGCTGAGACCACCCGCAAGGCAGGGTGGAAATTGAGGTTCAAAGAGAGGTGCTGGTAAAGTATAAAACACCTTGGAATATATACCACACCCTGCCCCCCCCCCCCCCCC
>VXBT01013162.1:86674-123590 GCA_013400235.1 Oriolus oriolus
AAAAAAAAAAAAAAAAAAAAGAAGGAAAGGGATAACAGGATTCGTATTGCAGGTTTACACCCAGTGTTTTGACCTCCTATGCTACAGTGCATTGGATAGGATTGTTGTGGAGAGAAGTTTAATATTTAGGCTCCCAAACCTTCAGATGCTGAATATACAGAAATCCAATTGAATTCAATTTGTATTGTGCACCTGCAATATCAGATAGAGCTCTGTAATTGTGGGAAACCAGCTCTTACTGAGTTATTTCATCCATCCAAGGAGCTGGGAGAGGTAATGTTTTCTGTGTAAAATGGCGAGCTGGTGTTAATCATACCAGGCTGCAGATACAGAGCTGCTGGTTCTGACTCTGGCATGGGATATACAGGGCAGCGACACTGTCCCCACTTTTCTGAATTCTCAGTGTGTGGAGGCTGTTCCACACAGGATTATCTAAGCATGCAATGATAAAACCTCTAGACAGATTAAGCGAAACTAGGGTGTAAGCTCCAAAGGAGAAACATGTGCCAGGTAAAAAGCTTATTTCTGTGTTTAGAAATCTAAATTGTAAACTGGGTCTGCTTTTTCAGATGAGCCTGAAAGGAACAGGCTATATTCAGCCTTCCATAGAAACGTATATAGTATGTGGAAACAAAAAAAACAAGCTAACACACAAATCTTTAGATCTGGCTTTCAGTTGGTGCAAAGAAGCACTAGTGACTTCTATGATCAGTAATGTCAACACAGGATTTACACTGAATTGGGTTCACATGTTCAAAGCCATTTTCTGTACTTTCCTGCTCTTTTCTTAGGTGCTTCCTGATCCTGTGTGTCAGCATACTTCTGGTAGATTGCCAGCTCCCGTGCTGGGAGAAGTCAATGGGATAAGAAGATGCTCAGCATTAGTTGGAGTAGGGCTGCCTGACAAGCAGTTCAAGTACCTTACACATTATTTTGTTTTTCAGAACCAGTTTTGATGCAGTTACATTAAATGACACCTTATTCTGCAGCTGAATCACACTTTGCATGGAGAGAATAGGATTAAGCACATGAGAATCTGACCATTTATTACTGTTTATTTCTATTTAAAGACTGAACACTTCACATTTGTCCACCTTGTTCTTTTTCCTAGAAATCTTTGCAGACCAGGGTGTGTTTGTTTATAGCAGACACAATTCGAGAACTGAAATCTATTTTCAGTGCTGTTCTGTGTCTTAAATCCGCATGATTCTTTTTTTTTTAAAAATTATTGTTTGAATGTTCACTTTTTTTTATTTAAAGGTGTCCCATTACACTTCTAAAGGCTCTCAGGATCAATGTGTACCCCCATGTGTTTCTTATGTGAGTGTTTTGAATAACATCTTAAACCCCAAAGCCCAGTCTGTCCTGTGTCCTGTTTAAACTTCATGGCAGTGGTCATACGAAGTGGTGTATTTGGGGTACTTCTAAAATCTTCTTTTCCTTATTCTTGCACAGCATAATGTTCAGCATTGATGTATTCAGTGGCTCTCCTCAGCAAACTTACAATAGCATTCTAGTGCTTTGAGATCCTGAAAGATGAAAGTTGTATAAACAGATGGCAGTGGAATTACAGTGCTTCTTGAGATGGTTAACCCTCACTGTAAACTGTCTTGCAGGACCATGCTAGAGCCACGTATCCTGTCAGTAGTTTTCAGCAGTTGGCTTGCTCTGTGTAATATGACATTACTGATTCCTTTCAATTATTCTGTGAAGGAAATTAGGCTTCTTGCCATACTCAGGAACCAAAACACCAGGTCAGGGTACGTGATAATGCTTTTCTATCCTTTTCCAAAGTGACCATAGTTGCACTTATTTGAGGGAGAATCCCCAAAGATCCGTAGGTCTTGAATATTTGCAGCTGCACCGGTCAACACTGATGAGCCCACAGATAAAATAAGGAATGACTTTTGATGCTGCTGTTCTTCCTGAAAGTTTTAGACAATCTGCTGCTGTTTATGAAATCTTTCTGTTGAGATCAAAACTGCCCTGAACTCTGCTCTAGCAAGGATGTAGTCCCCGTGTCTGCAATGACAAGTCACCCTTGAGCAGCCAAATGCCCAATTCTAGCAGTGGCACATGGCCCATGCCTGTCCTGCACCACATGTGGAGGTGCTGACACTCCTTCCCCTTGGAATCAGGGGCAGGTCGGCCCCGGCCCGCTCTGTTTCCCCACTCTCCTCTTTCAGACATAAGGTAGAGATTAGGATTTAATGGTCCTTTGAGTTGCCCGGCGCTCCTCCCTCGGCGCTGTCTCCCCACGATCCCCCTGCCTGCGCCCTCCCTCTCTGCCATCAATGGGAGCCTTTGATGTCGCACAAGGGAAGACTACTGTTGGCTAACAGTCTGGAGCTGCCTCGTTTGAGCCAACCACCACATGAAAACAAATGCGAGCCATCATATTTCATTAACTGGCTGCCCCCCGTTCAAGTGTCCTTTTTTGATGTCAGAGCGCATCCTGACAGAAATCAGGAAGATACGTGTGATTAAGGCCAGCAATAATAGTTAGTGCATTGTATTGTAAATTACCTTTCTGGGCCCTGCTACTTTATCAGCCCCACTGGCCTTGGCTTGGGTACATTTTTGACTACTCTGTATATACAGTGTATTAGCGCAATGGAGATCATTATGTGGCCTGTATTTGAGTCATTTTTATTTAAGATGCCAAACAATAAGCTGTTGATTGGGGGAACAAGAGGCGAACAATAATGTTCTGTGTCACATAATACACCACCATTTTCCAGCTTTGCTTTAGAAGGGCCCTCTTTATTGTTTTTGTATAAAAATGGTTCTTAGGAGGAGGAATATTTTGCTGAGGTATGTCATTATTTTGCAAATTTCTATTATCTCATCATGTTGTCTTCATTGTAAATTGCAGCTAATTAGGAACCTAGTTAGAGCCCCAGCTTTGAGGCTGGCTTTTTTGTGAAAAGAGCCCACCGATTACCGCACTACAAGAGAGGAAGGGAGAGAAAAAGGAGATTAATCTGGTTACCTAGGCGACACTCGCTTCCATCTGCGAGGAACAATACATTTTTGTTTCCTTGGCTCAGTTCAGATCTGTTTTGTTTAGGGGGAAAAAAAAGAGAGAGAGAGGGAGAGGGAGAGAGAGAGAGAAGGGGAAAGAGGGAGAGGGAGAGGAGGCAGCCCCACAACAATGCTGGACTCTGTCTGGCCCCGGCTTACCCGTTTCCATCCCTCCGCAAGTTCGGGGTCTCGGGGGAGTGGGAAGATGAAAGAGATAAGCTCCAAAGTTGTCAAAGGTCATAACCTTGCCACACAAAGCCAGCAGTTTTACTTCTAAATCCCCTTCTCCGAAAAAGCACTTAATGAAATAATATACTGTGCTTCTCAACACCCTGTAGTCTTTATTAAGCAGCCAGGCCCCAGAGATGGTGAATTTAAGGAGTCGGTTAAAACTTCGGACTAAAGAGCTGCTGCCTGGGAGCGTCTACTGTAGATGTGATGGGGATTTTCTGAGCGACACAGACAACTTTTCATCCACTTTCTTTCGTTAGCACTATCGTGGCTTCCCTGACACATATTTTAGAGCTGCCTTCACACAAAAGGCAGAGGTCTGTGAAGGCAGAGCATTCTGATTTTTTTTAAAATTTTTATTTTAAATTTCTTTTTGGTTACCTTCACAAGGTCATGGCATAACAGACAACAGTGACCTGTATCTTTCTTGTTGTGCATCGAACTATTAAACCCTTGTGTAGCTTTTGCATTGGGTAGACAATGCAGCCACGTTATTTGCTTCTTATTTTGGAGCAGCTTGCCAGAAAAAGGATGGAGGTAATAACCAGAGCTGATAGAGCCTGGCTAAAAGCTCAGAAAAGCTCACGAGGTCTTGAACTGAATTGGCTGAACCCACAGCTTTTTGATAAGCGTAATGCTTTCTCCAGGTGTTATGTCATCATGGATAATGTTTTACCATACAGTAGCATTATGGATGATGACATAAAGTCACAAAAATATCAAAATTACCAATTTTAGTTTATCTGAGCTTTCCAAACCTGGACTGTGCTGATCAAATCAGAGCAAGTATCAGGTTAACAACCCTAAACCTCTTATTCTGCATTGCTCTGAAGTACTGTACTTATATTTTCTTCCTCTAAAGAAGATTCTAAGAGCTGCTTCAGTGATGTGTTGCTCCCTCCACCTGGAAATGATGGACATCAAGTTAAAAAATTACAAGTGTTCAGGAGGAAATAATGAATGAAGGTACAGCTGCTTTTTTGGGTGGGGAATGTAAGACATCTTGGAAGTGAAGTCATATTTGAATTTCCAGTTCTGCCACGTGCTTTCTGTTGGATCTTGGCCAATTAATTTGGCCTATTTCTGCCTCAGACCTTGACCTATAAAGTAGGCAAAGCTAAAATTCTCCACCATGGAGGATAACTTGAGTCTTAATTAATTAATTAGGGTTGTAGGAAGAGTTTGAGATGGAGGACTCTGGGTATATGCAGAACATTTAATCCTTACCTATTCTGTTCCAATGCATACCTCATTGGGTACACCGGAATGAGTTCTTCTGAGAAGAATCCTCAAGTGAGAATTAAATCAAACATACTAGACTTTGTTAATTGGAGCAACTTGCTGAGATGTTTTGCAGATGTGTGGATGGAGCAGTTGTCACCTCACAGACAATTAGCCTAGCACTGGCCGTAGTTTTCCAAGCTCTGAGGAGAATGTCCACAGTAATTCTGCAACACCATAAAGTGAGGTGAGGGAGGAAAAATGGCCCTATGTTATCTGTGTGCAAAAAAGGGAAGGACACTACCCTTCAGTACAAAATTGGCACGGTGCAAGGGAAAGATTTGGAGAGGGAGGTATCACTCAGAGACTCTTAGCAGTATAAAGAAAGGAAGAGGAATATTTTGCAGGTTTTTTAAATGGCAATTTTCTATTTTAGCAGTAATGTCAATTCTGAAGAAACCAGAAATTTAGAATGCTCCGAAATTGTAAGGGGGAGAGGGGTAGAAATCTTCAGCCATTATTAGAAAGAACCAGAATTACTCTACAGAACAAGTTAAAAATGTTACTTTGAACTGCATTATAATTTGAGGAGGCTCTGGAGTTAGCCTTTCTGTTCTTAAAGATGGGTGGAGAGTGGGAATTTAGTAACTTTTGTTGGCCTACATTGTTCTTGCATCTTGTGGAGAAGGTTGACAGTGATGGGGTGTGGACAAATAATGGGGCCCATTACTTTTTAAACAGACATCATAGCATAAATAAAGTCATATTACTCCTACTGGGGTGTGCTCCGTATGCATTCGGTCACCAAAGAGCATTATCTCTAGCTAGGAATTATCAAGGAAAGAAAAAAAGGAACACCAAGTATCAAGAATCAAAAAAAGCATTTTAGAAAACATTTCCAGCGTGACCCAAGAGGTGTACCGAATGCTGAAGTTACAGAGGTGGAAGCATCTTCACCGAGAATTGTTAAAGTCTCAGGAAAGGTCAGTGTCTGCTTCAGCCCCAGCATAAAGGGTGGAGCATTTATTGTCAATTCTGTACCACTGTCATCACAACAATGTCTTTGTATGCACTTCTAAGGACACATTTAGATCTGTATTGTACTTTTGAAGTGGAGGAGATCTGTTATCCCAGGAAAGACCCCTCTCATGTCCTGGCAATGCTGCCAAGACCTGCAATACTGTAGAGATGTGTAGATCAACCTGATTTACAGCTAAGATTTCTTAATGCCTCAACCAGCTGGCTTTTTTGAGATGGGAAAGGTGAGATGCTCTGCATTGCAGCCTTGCAGCCTCAGAAACTGTGGCTCCAGTGGATGCTGCCCCACTAACACCGGCCTGGAGCATGGGATGGGGACA
Organism: Oriolus oriolus; assembly: GCA_013400235.1. Lineage (NCBI taxonomy): Eukaryota > Metazoa > Chordata > Aves > Passeriformes > Corvidae > Oriolus > Oriolus oriolus. The sequence goes on from VXBT01013162.1 coordinate 92,509, forward strand.
GGTTTCCAGAGAGTAGCACCAGGACCTTTCTCCTGGAGACTCCAATGCTTCCCTGGAAGGCCTTTCCATCTTTATTGCTAATTGGTGTAAAGTCTGCTTGGCTCCATCAAATCTGACAAAATAAAAGCCGGAGGGGAATATTGCTGCAGCCTCACATCCCAGCTTTTGTGTTGCATTTTGGAGCAATGCAGAGTGTCATCTTGTTAGTCTGAAAGCTCCTCAGAGGGTTTCTGTGCAGCCAGTCCCTTATCAGAGCCAGTTAAAGAAATTTAGCTCTTAAATTCTGTTTCTTTTGAAATTCTTTTTTCTGTGTTCTGTAATGGTTTCCCTGTGTTTCCAGTCCATTACTGTCAGTTCTTTTTGGAATGTCAGATTGCATAAAAGTTGATATAAACATTCAAGCAGAGCTTGAAGCAACCTCTGAATGAATTTTATCTTGGCAAACCTACTCCTTTAACAAAATAATTTCTGAATAATCATTGTAAGGATGAAGATCTGTGTTATTCTAAGCACTAGTAATTATTTTTCATATAGGACTTTGAGGAGATGTGAAGAACTTGGAGGGACAAGTTACAGTAATTCTTGGTCTGGCAGTTTTTTACCTTCTCTTTCACCTTAATGAGAAATTTCCCTGGGAGAATGGGATGCATGGCAAATATTTGCCACATAAGCAACCCTCAACTAGCCACTAGCAGTGGGCAGTTTGACCATGTAAACCACACTTAGGGTCAGAATTTAGGTTGGAACAAACCCTCTGAAAGCCATCTGGTTCAACCCTTCACTCAAAGGAGGTCCAGCTTGGAAATTAATTCAGGTTGTTCAGGATCTTGTTCAGTTTCTAAGCACCTGGTCCAGTGCTGTATCACCCTCACATTCCGGTTTTTTTTCTATATATTTATCATTATTTCCTTTATTGTAATTGTGCTGCTGATGAGCATGGGCTGGATCTAAAAGTATTTCAGTTGCATTTCAGGACCATGTCAAATGTATCTGTTTGATGGAGGGAATTTACATGGTGTGGGATTGAACATTAGTGCAATTACTGGCAAACATGCGAGATGCACGTTGTGGCTGGATCCCCTGAGATGACAAAATTATTGGTGCATGTTGGCTATCAGAGGACGTGGTGCTAATGAGTAACCTCCTCTGTGACTCTCACTAATACAGCTATCTGGTTTCTGACAGTAGAGAAGAAAGGAGGGGAGGAAAAGAGAGAGAAAATCCTTCTGTTCCTTAGGAAGCCTGTCCAGTCTAAGAGGCCAGTGTTCAATATATGAATGAGCTGTAGATCTTCATTTGCTTTATCCCTTTCTGGGCCACACCACATCAATGGCTTGACTGGGGGCACTTGAAAGGACTTCAAGCAAACAGTTTCTGATAACTTTTTCTTCTTCCTTGCTTTATTTTTATCCATTTTTACCCAGTGCCAAAATGAGAAGACTTCTGTGTATCATTTGTATTTTCTCTCTGAGCAGGGAGCTATGTTTAGATTCTCATGACTGAATAAATTTCTTACAGATAAGAGCTTTCTTTAAGACAGTCCATATCATGTGGGCACTCCATGAGACTGTTTCTCCATTCTACTTCATCCCCTTTCTGCTCCTTCAAAAGTGAAAAAGACCAGTAGAAACTTTGAGGAGATATCCTTGGTTTAAAGGCTTTCCCAGGTTAATATGGAACCAGCAGAGTAACTGTGCCTCCCTCTGCAAATGGAACTGTTCCCTGTTAGCTCTTAAGGGAAGCTGACAGATACACCTTCTATTTCTTAAAAAAACATATGCTGGAGATCTTTGAAGAGGACTTCAATCCAGTGCAGAGATTTTGTTGGCTGCTTTGTTAAATGCTTCAGTTCAACAGTCCAGAGAGTAAAACAGAAGTGTTGCCAGCAAGTACAATTTGAAAATGATAAATGAAATCCCAAAATTCAAGCTTTGGCATAATAGTCTTGGTATTATAAAATAATAATTCCTGCATCCTTTTTTCTTTGACTTTTTGTTTCTGGACTTCTTCAGTGCATTCAGCTGGGCATTAACAGTAAGTCTCAACTTCTAAAAAGTGAATCCCAACGTGACCTAATGTGATCACTTGATTGAAGGAGTTGCAGCTTTGAGAGAAGCACAGACTGGAAGATTTGTGAGTAATGAAGGCTTATAGAAGATTCAGAAAGTCAGTTCAGTTTGGATCAACTCCTGAAATCTGGAGTGGCTGTACAATTCAGGCAGTTAAACAGGTTCTCCTCTGGACTTATAAGAACTTTGTCTCCTGCTTTCTCTTTACCAACACGATAGAGTTCATTTTCATGGAAGTGCTTAGAAAAAAAGATAAACAAATTTTTCAATTGAAGGGTTTTGCAGTAGGTATTTCATGGAACCCCGAGTCCCCTCCCGCAGTGATTCTTCTTGAGCAAATTTACAGAGCCATTCTCCAGTTGAAAATTTATTCTTTTCTTTCTGCCTTGGGATGTTGCACCTGCTATAGTTCTTGTAAAATGAATAGCTGAAGGAGCAGGGAAAAAATAGTTTTCCTGTTAAATGCTGTCTTTTTGTTTGTTGCTTCCACTTTTGAGGGATTTTATTCTCTTCCTGATCCCACAAGTTGTGTGCTTGGCTATGTGTAGGTCAACAGTTCAGAGGTCTGGAGTACAAGTTAATGTCATTATTGCTCAAAACACCCCTTTAGAAAACAAAAGGGAAGTGCAAAGGATGCAAACAAGAAAAGGATGTTAAACATAGGTGTTTAAAGTGTATACAACATTTATCAGGCACTCAATTCAAAACATTTTATATATGTATTTATTTGTAATTGAGCCATTTAAAAATGCCAAGTTGATTGGCTGCCTTTCAGAAATGAAGGTATTTTCTTTACTAGTGCCCCCTATTGACCTGCCTAGGGTCAATAGTAAAGAACTAGTAAAGAAAATTTACACTTTCAACTAGTAAAGAGCACATTGATTGCTCTTTCTTCAGGCTTTCACTCTGGAACTTTTCATCACATTGACGAGTAGTAATTAAAAAAGCAAACGAATTGAGGGAAATTGAAGGACTGATGGTTTTTCATGCTTTGAAAATGTGGCATTGTAAGTCAGATTGCAGCAGAGGAAGACAAAGAAATTAAGATCTCTCGAGACTTTTTCCTCCTCAGGTGTGCTTGTACATGGTGTTACAGTGAAATTCCTTAAACTAGGCTGATTGCGTACATTGGATTGACTGAAGGCTTTTATAATTTAATGTAAAAGTCAAGTACGCTATGCACTACTCTTCATACTTTCTCAACTCTTTCTGCCATCTCATGTATATTCTGGCCTTTAAAGACATCCTTTCTATAGATAGTGCTTTGTAGTATGTAAATCTTTCAGCAGCTAGATGAAGTCTTTGGCCAGCAAGTCAATAAAACTTGCTGTGAATCTGCACATTTTCTATTGCATTCAACTTTTATGCTTCCAGAGTGAAGATGATTAACTTTTAAAAAGTTTGGAGAACTTGACTTTAAACACTGTTGACAGTTTCAGGAATCATTGGGCAGCCTGACATAATGTTATTCATGATGAGAGTGCTGTCAGTACAGATCAGGAGTGATATCAGAGAGAAATGTAAGGCAATATTTTTGTTATAGGTTGTGGGGGTTTAGCTGTGTGACTTCTATTAATAATGGGAGTTTTGCAGTTAATTCCCCAAGCATCATCTCCCCCCAAAAATGCTGAAAACATGCCCTGTAGTGTAGCTTGAATTAAATTTTATGTTGGTTGTTGTTTGGACATTGAAGATCATCGCATCTGAGCAGTCACTCTGCTTCCAGTTTCCTTCAGGTGATGCCGAAGAGCAAGTAGGGAATTAGTTGTGGTTTAACCCCAGCTGGCAACCAATCACTGCACAGGCTATCTTTCCCCTTCCAGTGGGACTGGGAAGGGTTAAAGTGAGAAAACTCATGGGTTGAGATAAGAACAGTTTAATAATTGAATTAAAGTAAAAGAATCAATTGCTGTAATAAAAACAAAAGTAACAGAAAGAGATAAAAATAAACCCCAAGAAAAACAGGAAATGCAAATAAAAAGCAATTGCCTGCCACCAAGCCAGTGATGCCTGGTATGTTCCTGAGCCATTGGCCAACTTTCCTCCAGACGTCCTGGCTGTGTCCTCTCCCAGCTTCTCGTGGACCTCCAGCCCCCTTCCCGGCAGGGCAGCGTGAGGAGCTGACAAGTCCTTGACTTAGGGTAAACACTGCTTAGCAAGAACTAAAACTTCAGTGTGTTATCAATGCTATTCTCATCCTAAATCCAAAACACAGCACTGTACTAACTACTAGGAAGAGAATTACCTCTATCCCACCCAAAACCAGGACAGAACTGCTGTGTTGGATGTAGGGAGGGAGGATTTTGTGATTTGTGATCTCATTCCCTTTCTGTGCATCTAAGCGTAAGCAGATACATCTGTCATCCAACAAAGGTACTGACTTTGGGCAGATCTGATCTATCAGTGTTTAAATACGTTAGGACTGGTCCATCAGGATTCTGTCCCCCACATTGCAGTTGCACAGCAATGCCTCTAGTCCCATTTGACAGAATTTCTGAGTGAGCTTCTGTTTGGACCTTTCTTTTCCTAGGTTATATTCTTGCTGAGTTTCCAGCATATTGAATTGTAGCTTGCTTCAGATGATGCAGATTATATTGATAACTGGCCTGGAAAAGTCAACATGAGTGAAGTGCTGAGATTATCTACTCTGCAATTATTTTCTTTCTCTTTCACTCCCAAGATTATGCAATGCTTGGGACATTAGGCAAAGGAGAGGACATTCTGTATGAGGAGTTCCTCTGTGCTGTCATTCCTGGTTTTGTACATGGGTCACGGAGGGAGTGGAAGGCTGCTGGAAATGCTCAGCAAGCCTCAGCAATGAGGGCAATCCACAGTAAAATGTCTGAATTTTCTTTTAAATTAGTTTATTTTTATTCCTCTGTAGAGCCTATAGAAGTGCATGGACCTTGGGAACTTCTTTCTCCAGCAGCAGTGTGGAAGAAACAAGGAAATAAAACCAGTTTAAAAATATTTTGTAACTGCCATTGCATACCTGAGTTAATGTATTTCCGTGCCAGAAACAGCCATGCCATAAAACCATGGTTGTACCATTAGAGAGTTCCGTTGTTTGGCTGCACATCTCAGTGGTGAATAAAGCCATAGGTGTTGACTAGAAACCCACCCCAGCAAGGAGGTCCAGGTCCTCATGCTGATTGTCTTTGAATGTAAACTTTTTTTTTGGGGACAAGATTATATCTCTGTGTTTGTAAAGTGTGCGTTATTTTGTGAGTGCTAATGTAATATAAATAATAATAATGACATCTTCAGGATTTTTTATGGCCACAAAATATTTGTTGTCTAACTGTATCCATAATTATTTCTCCTTTTCCGCATTTTTTTCTCATTAAATTTTGATGCAATTTGGGGAGGGGGAGAATAGAGGAAGCAGAATGTAGTAATCCATAAAATCTGTGCTGAAAATGTTTGAATGCTTCTACTGCAAGGTCTTGCATCTCAATTTTAACCCACAGCTTCAATCCACACTTGTTTCTGTTTGCCTTTAAAGTATTTCCAGTCATTGTATACTTATAAAATAATTAGCAGACTTCAGAAACTATGATTTTTGTAAAGCCAAGGTTTCTATGGTAAGATTTTTTCCCAGCTGTGCTAAAACACTCTTGAAATTAACATTAGCTTGATGAGATTTATGTGGGACCTGGTAAACAGGAACAACCTTTGTGCTGCTGTAGCTGAAGTTGCCTCAGCGCTTCCCAGTGCAACCTGAGTTTTCCTGTGATTGCTTCGGCTGTCCTCACATCTGTTGCAGTGATGTTTATTGTACATAATTTCAGGGTTTTACTAGTTTATCAGATTCAAACATAAGATATTTGAATTATTTTCTCCTACAAGGTTTGGGGTTTTTTTTCCTTAGTATCATTATGCAGATTCACTTTCTTTTAAAGCAATTTGTTAGACTCCTTGGCTATTCCTGATGTCAGTTACCTTTGTTTTTGTATGCACGTCTCTTAAATATTTCATTGCTTGCAACGTCCGGAGTACTTCCATGATTAAATGTGAGTAAGTGCTCCATGGGATCGTCAGTGAGAGTGCTGGGGCAGGAGCAAGCCCTGTGGCAGAGCCAGGGTGAGCTCTTGGCTGAGGACTGCCACTCAGTACTCCTGACAGTCAGAGGCTCACCCCCTGCTGGGGTTTAACCTCACTTTACTCCACTGCAGAGTGGGTATGGGAACATTTGTGTCCATTTCTGCAATTTTCCTTGGTTAATCAACTGACGCTTGAAAAATTCTGTGAATTCTTATAGAGAAGTGCCTATTTGACTTTGTTTATGGGTGCTTCTAAGCATGCAAAATATTTATTTATTCCAATTTGATGGAGTGATAGTCACAGCTTGACTGCAGATGTACTGTAAAATGACTGGAAAACCCCTTTTTAATGCATCAGACACTCTAATGTGCGATCCATGTCCCATCCTTTAAACTCTTACAGTGCTAAAACTTGGAGTCTCTGCAGAATGCCTGGTAAAAGTCATCTTTGTATATAAGAATTTAAGATAGTTATACATCTTTATGCTGATTATGAACAGTCCTAGTCTCTGTGGCTAGTGTTTTAATTTTAAAAACTTCTGAGACACACTTGAAGTGTTTTTAAAAATGCAAATACAAAGGAACTTGGTGTTCTTCAAATGTTTCTCCCCAGGGTAAGGCTGGGTAACCACTGATTCTTAAAAAACAGAAGTGTGACTTCCAAGCCTGAACTGTGTCACGGGATCAGCCTCAAGGGCACACTATCACAAGGTCTGAAAGCAATCTAAATCTGGCATTACCAGGTGTCTTTGGGATTCTAACACATGCTCAGCCCTGTTCTGACAGGGCATACAGTGCTGGGATTCCTGGCGGAACTTTACCATCTCCTGTCTGTGAGCTTCTCCTCTCTCTGGCTCTCCGTGTCTGTGATAAAAGTGCTGAGGATCCTGGCCAGAGAAGGATTCTTTCATAGATCTCTTGAGGGTGAGGACCCAGCCACCCCAGCAACAATGAGCGTCACAAGCAGAGGAACTCACTTTGAATTTCCCTTTTATGTTATGTTCAAGGAGAGCTGGGATTCTGACTCCTCAAAGACTTAAGAAGCGCATGCATTTCTTTTGAGTCCTTTGTTGTGGCCTGTTCAGCTGATCTCAGTTTTCCTGGGTGTATGAGAAAATGGTATGGTATAGTCTGACAGCATGAAGGCCCAGGGCTATGATGTTTAGCTTGTTATATTGCTTCTCATAATATGGTTTCACTCCTGTCTTGATGAACAAACTGCCAAAAGAGCCTTAAGTGTCAGGAGACATTCTCAAATTTCATGTACCTGGTTTTAATCCTATTAGTTAGCAGTACACTAAAATTCCTGACTTTATTTTGGTTCATGTCCAGGGGGTAAAGAGAATGATTCTTCCACCTACATCATACAGGGCTGCATGACAAGATTTGTGTTCTGTAGGGTTTTCTTCCCTCTGGAAGAAAACTGCTGTTGTACATGAATTAATTCTTTATCTTTGGATGTTTTTTGGGGGTCTGGGTGATGATGTGATCTTTGCAGGCAATTCTGGTGGTTAATCCACTTGCACTTACTGCACTCAAACTGGATGCATCTTCCCCAAAGACAGAAAGACAATCTGAAAAAAATCTGCTTAAATTAATTCCAAGTGAATGTCAGGGTCTTTTTAATAAATACAAGCTACAATGCATTAGGCACTAAAGGTTTCTGCAGATATTTAGTGAAGTTTATCCAGGTATATGGAGCACTGAGGTGTGAAAGTTTATATTATGGAGTGACTTGCTTAGTGCCTCTTGCTGAGGACTTGGTGACACAGATTCCTTGTACCATATATATTAATTTCCTTTATGCTTTTAGCACGACTGGTATTGAGCTACTAATTCAATAGACATTAAATGTTTTAATCTGGCTGTGAAAAGCACACACACGAGGCAAGTTTTTAGTCTTCAGTTCATATTGGTGTACATGAAAGATAACCCCCACAGGGGTTCTGTCTACAAGCACTAGGGACTTCTCAGAGGAAAATGTACTGACAGATCTCAGGTCAATACCATAATCATCCCTCACAGAGATTGATTCTGGACATACCGTAGGTAATGGATATATTTTTGTTCTGTTGGGATTTATGTCACTTTGTGGTCCAATTGTGCTAGACATTTTGTCCATCAAAGTAGGAGCATCTACACAGAGCAATAAAATAACAGCTTGTCTCCTTGGATCTAGCAAATAAAAAACCAAAAATGCTTTCTGATCATTCAGGCTTTTCCAGATCTGTAGCACTTCAAAAAATTTATTGCAGTAGTGTTTATTGGCAAAAGTTGGCTGCTCGTGGCTTTCTGGACTCGGAATGAATGCAGCTACCCAGTGTTGTATCTCTAAATAAGCATCTGGAAAAAGGTGATAGTTTTACCTGCCTCCTTTCTGGCATCTTCCCCTCCTTCCTCTGTACCACCCATGGTCCACAGTGGATGGCATATTCCTACAGAGCAGCTGCAGAAATCTAATAGTGCGACACAAAAAAAACCAAAAGGCAAACTCTGCTGGCATGAAAAGAAATTGCTCAGAGGGTTATGCTTGAAGCAAAAGATCTTAGGTGGCCTCCATGCCTCTGGATGTAGTGTAGGCGACCTCTCTGGGAAAAGTCAGTCTTCTGTCTGGCAGGAGAATGGCAGAGCAATCTATGTGTATTTATGAGGCTGGATAAAATAAGAGACTGAAAATTGGAGGGATTTGGGTATAAACTCAGTCACTCACAGCTCAAATTCTTGTCTTGTCCTTCCTTGCTATCGACACGTTCCATGTAACCTCCCACGTTCCACTTTAGCCTCTTTCCTTCTGCATTTCCGTTTTGATTTCTTCCAGCATCCCCCTCTGCATGTCAAGTCTTCTTCCTCTTTCACTGGTTCTTTCTGTCTCCCTTGTTTTCTCAAAGGAACATCCATTTTGTTGCTATTCTTATCTAGCCAGCAGGAAGACCTGCTTCCAGCACTGGAAGTTACTCCGGCTCTGGGGTCATTGGATCTGGCCCTTGGAGGTATCTAGGAGCAACACTTGGTATGTTGACATACTAAGATGAAGTTGTCATGATGGCTGTTCAGAACACTGGCTGATTTGACAGTGTTTACTTTCCCTGCAGTTTCAGTTGAAGAGAAAAGCAGTGTGTCTGGGGAGTAAAGCTGCAACTTGTAGCCTGGACCTGGTGCTCCTAAAAAACCCGTAATTTTATAAAAACATAGTGAAATAGTTAGCCATCATAGAAGATAACATGTTAGTGATCTGTGATAATTTTCTGAGGCTCTTAAACTTCCAGGCAACTTGTAAACAGTCTTCACTTGTTAAATCAGAACTTTTTAGGTGAGGATAATGTATTTTTAATTGTAAATGTTCCCTGTTAAAAGCCAGATATCCACCTAAAATATACAAATGTGGTATATTCTATCATATTGTAAATGGGGCAAATATTGCTTATGAAATAGTCTTCCTCTGCTTCAAGCAAATAACATTAATGCTTGTACAGGCTCATGAATTGAGCTCCAGGGACTGAAATTCTCTGTCCATTCACAGAGCTGCTATACCACACTCAGCAGCAAAGTTCAGCCACACTGTATTACAAAAATGCCCTGATTTTATGATGGATTTCTGATATACTTACATAGGTAGCTCTCAGTATGATTCATTCCTTGGCCCATTTAGTTTCTTGGACAAAATCAGGCTTCTCAGGCCCAATCCTGAATATAATTTGCTGAATGTTGCAAACAAGCAGCCATTGTATTGAAATCACTACTCAGAATAGTGATGCATTGCTTTGGTACATTTCCCTGATCTAGGAGTATTCTTAGCCAAGCTTTCTCCCAGTCCTGTCACTTGTGCAAGATAGTTTCAAGAAAAGAGCAAAAGCTGCAGCTGAATGCTGCGTATCTTAATTTCTAGTACAAGCCATGTTTCTTTTTCTCAGTCCTGAAAAAAAAGATTTGAATCATTTGAATGAGGGAATATCTAATTAATGTAGTATCAATAGATAATACGAATCCTTAAATGGTGCCAACTGCAAATTCCTACCTCTTTTGATGTGTTACTTAGGCATAATTTCATTTCAGCTGGAAAAAAAGGGAAAGGGTCAAATTGTGCCCTTACAGGCAAATCCAAAGGCAACATTTACATCTAAATATACAATTAGGTCATAACAAATCACTTGATCAGTCAGTGAGCTGCCTGATCTTTTCTGCCTGGCAATCAAAGGGCAGATTCTGATACCATTTTGGTAAGTAGCCAAATTGGTTCCATCTACATGAACAGATTCACAGGAACTTTAATGTGAAGGAACTTCTTAGCTCACATTTCATACATGCATGAAAGCCTGTGGCTCCCTTCTAACATGAGTTCTCAGATGTGAGTATTGAAAAAGTGCTCGAGTCCTGGCAGCCCACAGAGCTTCATGTGGATATAAAAAGTAGCTGGGACTGTAGCCCTCAGCAGTAACACCTTACATCATAAAAAAAAAAAGATGTAAAAGATTTATCCCCCAAATTCCCACAGTTAGCTTGAACAGCTCCCAATTCCAGCTGCATTTCCAGAGGTTTTGCAGAATTCTGTTGATTCTTCTGTCAGCTGCTAACTCTCCAGCTGTTGACAGTGACTTTCTCCTCTAGTACCCATTCAAACTAGAACCTAACAGTACATTTTAAATACTTTTTAATTGCTCCTTCATGCTACTCTGACACAGAACTCCAGTGAGGGCAATCAGAAAACTGGGGGCTTCTTATCCTCATAAACCTCCCAGAGTGCCGACTACTACTCTGCTACATGTTGCTTTAAACTTTACAATGTTTTATAATCTGTTCAGCTGCATGGTCTCCTGTGATCTGCAAACATTAAATATTTACATTAAAAATCTAATGCATATCACAGGAATAAGAGAGGCATGTTAAATCCTCACAGAGCGAATTGCGTGAAGTGGTTGGGAAACCTCGGAGAGTGTAATAACCACAAAGAATTTCCTCCTGCCTTTTCTTTGGGACCAAGTGGATTGTCCAGACTAGAGTGCCGTGCATGCAAAGTAGGTACAAACTATTAGCTATGTAAAGAGTTATCTGCTGTGTCAATGAACTTGGCCTGTGCTGTTAGGATGTACAGGAATTCAGCTGGAAATCAGGATGTCTTGCCTGCCCCCACTGAGGTCACAGGGACTGCTTCTCCTGAGTAACACTGTCACTTTTTTTTAATTTAAAGGGTCAACTTCTGGAGCATAACATTTATTAAAACAGGCTAATATTGCTTCAAATTGAGTGCTCTAAAGAGTAGCAAAAATATATGCCATCCTCGATTCCCTACCTTTTCTTTCTTGATGCAATCCATTACATGATATTGCACACTGGCTGGTATTTCCACCTTTTTATAGTATTAACCATCTCTCTGGTTGAGATCAACTTCATGTAATGTTTTTCGAACGTGATGCTCTTGATCTACTACATTTTATATCTATTGTGCATTGGCTGCTGACCTGCCATCAATCAACTCAAATGCCTCAGTGCCCTTTCCATCCATTTTTTGTTTTCTCTGTGTGCACTGAGAATGAGATTTAAAGCAATGTGCCAGTGATTAAACAACTACTCTGTCCTGTCTCTTACATATCAATAATTTGAAAGATAAAAAAGCCAGCTATTCTTTTGTGTGTTTTACTGTGGCCTCTAGCTTTGAATCTAGTCTATGATGACAAACTGGTGTCTGCTTGAAAAATAATAATAATATTGTAACACATGTGGCCTTTTCAATTCTATTTAGGGACCTTTAACCATCATAAAACAAAAAGAGCAATTTAATGCAGACTTTGATAATGTCATTTTCGGTCACCTTTTAATTAACATGAAAAACCTGAAATTGGATAGATCTTCTGAACTAATAATGGCAGCAATGTGAACTCATTTTCAAAGACAATTTTAAGGGTATTTGAAGGTGAGCATTACTGTTTAGGAAAAGGGATGGGATGACCACCTACCAATTAAAAGTCACTCAGAGGTATTTGGGCTGAGACTGCAGGACACTGATACTGTACTGCTCTTCATGTTAGCAGCTATTTTATGCTCTATAAGAACTAAACGGTTGGAGAAGTTTATAACTGAACTGAAGGGAAGTACAGGGTAGCTGACTTCCCTACCAAGTTGGAAGAAGGATTGGCTGGGAGCCTGAGACATGTCTGGTGCATGTCTTCTCTTTGTCTCCACAGACCTCACTGAAGGGTACTGCTTCTCCATCTGCTCGCTGTGGAGGCAAAGGCATAATCCCTGCTACTGGAGCTCATACCAGGATATGCACTGCCCTTTTGGATGCTGTTAAAATAATCATTCCAAGTGGATGAAAGTCCACGGAGACTGCATGTTGTTTATAAGACTCCAGGGCTTTTGTTTTGTTTCCGGTATTTCTGGACTCCATATCAGCTCTGCTTCTTGAGAGAAGACCTGTTCCCAGACTTCCCCTTTGCAGGAGCTCACAAAATAAGGGAGGGAGGACACAAGGAGAAGCAGGATGGCTGTGATACTGGAAATGACTTCCCATTGCTTTTCCATTTCTCTCACAGGCAAACATGCAATTACACATGCAGTGTGTAACCTGCAGCCAGATCTTAGGTCCTGGTATTTTGACAAATATAAGCTTAGTCCAGGTTCCTGCTTTGAGCTAAAATACACAAAGGAGCTCCAATGTGACTAGGAAAAGTACTAGAAGTACTGTTTCAGTTTACAAACTTCTGAAGAAAGGATGTTCAGTAGCATCAATTGGAATCTCAAGTGCTGATTATCAGGGGAACTTGTCTCTCAACATTGGCAATACTTTAACTGTAAGACTTGTTCTTTTCCTAAAGGATCAATCTATTACTGGTAATCAGTGTTTTGCCATGTGGCAAAAAAGATGGCACTTGAAGTTGTGAATATCTTGCAAAACTCAGCATGAGAGTATTTTACACTAGTTTTTAAATACTTCAAAATTCTGTTCATTCCTATCACTGAATTCTTCAAATTACACACCAGAAAATCCATCACAGTCCATCTAATTGGACAAGTAGTAACCTAAAGGGTGATCTTTGCATGCTCTCCTTTTGATCTGGAATGGGAAGAGCCAGTGCCTTTTGCTGTCGTAACCTGAAGAGGATCAATTCCATGCACTGTTAGGGAAGCAGATGAAGAGGTCCTGAATACACAACCAGCAAAATACCTGTTGCCAGTCTTTCATCTTTCCAAAACAGATATGTTGAATTTGAATTGATCTGTTGACCACAGCTGTGAGCTTTGCACATGGGGAAGGTGCCTGCCTTGTGTCAAAGCTGATCACCTTAAGTAGGCCATCAATGATTCACCAACCCTCTGTAAAATGTGGAATATGTAAGGCTTTGTTTGTAAAATAATCAGGAATGTTCTCTGGTGACTGTATTTGCCAGCTGGTTTCAAAGTGAAATACCTTTACAATTAATTCTATTAGACTAAATGCCCAATCCTTAAGGAGGTTTAAGATTACATCCATCTTTGGGGCCCCCAGAATAAGAAGGATGTAGGTCTGCTGGAGCAAGTCCAGAGAAGAGCTGATCACAGGACTGAGAGCATCTCTCCAAGGGGACATGCTGAGAGACTTGGGGCTGTTCAGCCTGGCAATGAAGGCTTCGGGAAGACCCTAAAGGGAAATCTGGAGAGGGACTTTTTGCAAGGACCTGTAGTGAAAGGACGAAGGGGAATGGCTTCTAGCTAGCAGAGAGTGTGTTCAGATTAGATATTAGGAAGAAATCCTTTACTATGAGTGTGGCAAGGCCCTGGCACAGGCTGCCCAGAGAAGCTGTGGCTGCCCCACCCCTGAGGTGTCCTAGGCCATGGGGCTCTGAGCAACCTGGGATAGTGGAAGGTGTCCATGGCAAGGTGTTTGAATTACAGGATGTTCAAGGCCGCCTCCAATCCACACTGTTCTATGATTCTATGATTTAAATTCCTGAATTCTACTAATTTTGGGGGAAGTTAGCATGTTAGCAGTATTAGCATGGGTTTCTAAGTGACTATGGTGTTGGTACTTATAGTACAGGTTTCATTTGAAATGGGAAGTTGTTCTCTGCCTAGGAAGAATGAAAAGTAACAACTGAGGAAACTCAAAGGATGTGCTCCTACAAGAGTATCATCCGTTCCCACTAAAATAGAGGATGTTTTGCATCCCACAGCCTTGAGTTGAAAGTGCTTCCCAGATATTCAGGAGTGCTATTTGGCTCAGCCAGTGATGGAATATAGAAGTGGAGATGTCGTGGAACTGAATGGAAAGGCACAATGAACTGAAGGGAAATGCTATATCAATTTGAAGTCGCAGGCACAATTTAAAACCTAGATTTTTTCCCAGCAGTGTATGTCCTGATACTACCTGCACTCACTTTATTTGCTGTAAATTGGCAAGAACACATCCCAGAGTAATCCATTTGAAAGCATCTTTTCTGAACTGAAAAAAGAGCGGTTAATGCATATGCAGAAAGGAAAATATTCTTATCTCATTAACAGACTTTCTTTAAGCTTGCTAAGATTAGAATACTTAGTTATTTCAAATTGGTAAAACATGCATTCATTATAAACATGATTGTAATGATAACTTTGTAGATAATAATCAATTATTTAAATATGAATTATTTCCCTACATTAGAGTCATGTTTTCAGCTATAATCACCTCGGGTGCTCAATTCCTCCCTCCTTTGCAGCACCTCTGGCTGCATGTGGAACATTAACTATTTGCTTCCAGACACAGGCCAGGAAAGTGCCAGATCCAGGACCAAAATTTACTGTGTTGTCCTGACCAACAAGTTAAACACGTGCCTCCTTTAGACTTTTTTAGGTGGGAAAAAAATTCCATGCAAATGGCCATCTTAACCCACAATTTTTTCCCCCCCTTCGTTTTTATGAAAAGCTTGCAAATATGCACCAGGAGCAATGCTCATGGGATTAATAAATAAAAAACTGACATCTTGGCTGTTTGGAAGCACATGCAATCATCCATTTTTAATAAGAATTCTGGGAAGATCAGCACCCTGCAACAAGAGCTTCATTTATGGTGTTGCCAGGCTTAGTGGCACAATCAACTCTCCTGGCTGGAATATGCTCCTTAACTCCAGATGAGAATTTAACCAAGTTCTTCGCTTCTCCTCATGGTGTGGAGAAAATCCACCTTGAAATATTAGCTGTCTTGAGCACGTGTAACATGCTAAACATTTTTAAGATAGACTATTCATAACATTTACGGCAGCAAGTGGAATTTAATCTCTTTTATTTCTTGCTCCAAGTCTTGTCAGTTGTTTCCCCCCATTCTTTAGTAGTCTCTTTAACATGGTTTGCACATACTTAATATATTCCCTCTGAGGTTCTCAGCACACTTTCAAGAGCTACTTTTGCCTTGCTGTGACTCTGCAGTGTATCTAGAATGTAATAGCACTATAATATACCTTTTTTATAGATACATAAACTGAAACACTGAGAAGTTAAATGACTTGCTGGTGGTTATGTTCAGAGTCAATGATATGAAGGAAAGAATTCATAGAACTGGACTATCAATATCCTGGTTTAACCTCCAGACACAGTGGGCCAATCCATCTCACCTAACTTCAGCTGCCTTCAAAGCAGAAGCTGTGGCAAAATGAGTTACCTGTCCTTTCTTCTTGGTCAAAGCAGAGATGCAACTCACGAAATCCTTTAGTAGTTATTTAGGAGGTGTCAAATTAATTCTGTCCTGTGATGTCCCACTTCTCTCTGCTAACTATGAATGGAGTCTAGATCTGATATTAACAGCTATGCTGAAGATGTGTAATATTAGGTGAGACAGATCCCATCCGAGCTTCCCTTCCCATAAATTTTAATTCTGAGTGCTAAGTGGCTCTTTATCAAGGTTTCAAGAAGAATACTTTGGCAATAAGATTAATTAAATACTTAAAGGGAAAACTTGGCTGCTACCAGATTTAACCCAGGAAGAAAGGGTTTATTGTCACAGAGCACTGAGCTGTGTATGGAGAGAGGAGGAATTTTGGAGCAAAGTCTTTAGCATGATGGGTCAGTGCCTAAGTTATTTAGGCACAGGGAGGTTCATCTGGAATTTTAAAATGTGCTTAAGCACTACTTCTGTAAGCATTTTTGAATGCTACAGAGTGATCGTCTAATTACATTTTAAGGCATTTTTTTGAATCCGTCCCCAGGTACTTCAGAAAAAAAAAATCTATGGATATCATAAGGGAGGTTGAGCAAGAGAAATTCATATTTCAGAGGGGGAATAAAATATACTAGAGAAACTGTACTGCATTTGGGCATGGTGATTTATATGCTTGTAGGGATTAATAACTTCTTTACTGCATAACTGCTTCATAGCACAGCTGTGTCTCTCAGTCTGCACTCTCAGCTTTCAGAGTAGCAGTGACAGCCCTGGACAGAAGTCCATTACTGCAGGAGGTGAAATGGTACAGTTGAGCCATTCCCAAGCAATAAACCAGAAAACAATGGTTGTCTGCAAAGCTTGACAATGAGGTGTATGAAGTTGTTGAAACTCTGTCTGGACTGATAGTTTGTCTTAATATCTGAAATAACTTGATAGGTCTCTGTGAGACCACTGCATAATAATCTTGAGCAAATGTATTTCATTGCTTCCATACCACTGCAGTCTAACTGCTGCCTCTTGTTTCATAACTTGTAAAATGCCTGGGGCAGGATCTATCATTTTTCTCTGTGTTTATGTAGCAGCCACCATCCACTGGTGGCTGAGGTTCCTAGGCACTACCATTATAACAGTTCTGTTCTGATAATTGCATAGGTATAGAGGCAGACACTCAAAATTTCATATATTCCTAGATGGCTCACTGAATTGCAGGAATACAGAGGCAAAGAAAAGAGGGGAAAAAAAGGGAAGGAAGTGAAGGGTGGTTTTGTGTAATTTGTCATTTTTTTAACAATGTCAATCTCTAAAAATAGGCACTCATCTTTAGAAAGTTCAGGACTTGAGCAGAGTAGGGAACGATTCTATGCTGATGTCTGAAAATGTTTCTAATGGAATTTGGCTTCCTTCAACAGAATACAATGATAGGTGTGTTTTATGTTGGGCTGGGAAAAGAAGGTAAGAATTTAATTATGAATATCTTTGTAAATAGACCATTTATCATCATGATGGATATAAAGTCAAAAACATGGCATAGCTGGCAAGCGCATTCCTTAAGTGAATCTAACCTGAACTTAATAAAGAAATGCCAAACTAACTGCAAAACACTATTCTGCCAAGATCCAGGCTCCAGTCAATCATCCTGCCAGGTGACACTGTGTTTAATGCTGGGACAATATATCACTAACAATCTCAGCTGCTACCAGCTCAGCAGAATTAGACTATTTACTGAACAAAAGCCAGGGAAGTACTGCCAGTGCCATAGAAGTTGGAGCTGCTGCTATTCTTAGAGGAATGTGAACTACAGCCTGTGTGGAAAAGGAAGCAGGAAGATGGGAAGTAGACAGCCCTGCTCTTAAATACCCCGAAGAGGACCTGGTGGCAGCTCTATCAGTTGCATTGCTACTCAGTTTGGCTGGAAAGTGTAAAACTGAGGAGAGTGAGGTTCCATGCTTGTATCGCTTCGCTGGCTGACAGCAGTGCTGCTGGTTATGAGCACAGTTTGTTAGCCTTCAAAACATGACAGCTACAGATCTGAAAGAGGTGGGATGACTCTTCTCCCCTTTTGCAGTTTTTTGAATGGAAGAGTAGGGATGGTAGTTTTTATGTCTCAGTTAAGCTCAGAAAACTGCCTTGCCAAAAACCTCAGAAAATTACTGTTTGTTTTCTCAAGCATCTTTCATTTTGAAATGTGCATTCCATTATCTGTCGGATTTATCTATTTGAATTTCCATTATCTATTCTACCCTAACCACTGTGTTCTATTTATGTGTATTTACTCTCTGACTAATTGAAAATATTTGTCTACTCCTGAAAGAGGTATGTGAATTTGAAGCAACTGCAAGGGCATATGTGATATTTTAGGTGTTTCTTTTCTCTAAAGTGTGTGTTCAAGCACTGGAATTGCCCACATGCTTCTAGACAGAAACTCAAGAGTTAAAAATAAACTTGCACAACTGAGGAAGTTTGTATTTCCTGTGACTTTGCAAGTTTCAGGGAATGTTAAATGCTATTGTCCTTTGGTCCTTTACCTCCATGTTAGAATCAGTGCCCAAGCTGGGATATGGCTTTGAATTCCTGACAGATTTTTAAGGGTAGAAGCTACGAGCTGCCCACTTGTGGCATCAATAGGTCAGATTATAGAATGGCACATAGGCAGGTCGGTGCAGGAGGCATCTCTGAGAAGCATCAGCTCCTACTGAGATCCCGATTCCCCAGGAGCCCAGAGCCCCTGCCTCACACAGAGGCACGACAGTGCCAATCAGCTGATTGGCAGCATGTCGCCTCTTTGAGAGGCAGCGTCTGTTGGTTCCTGCAAAGTTCCTGCCAGCATTCTTAAACTCTAATTTGGGAAAGAAAATTACAATCTGGCATATCCCTGCTGGAAGGTTGCCGACCCCTGCTCCACACTCAGAGAACAGTGGGATGAGGCTCCCTTTGTTCAGAGTGTCAGGAGCGGGCATCCAAATGTGGCTCCTCCGCAAGGCTGCATGGCCCCTCTGAAGGCAGCCGAGGCAATGAAGTTGTCCACGTGTTGACAGTGAACAAATTGTCTCTTCCTATTGTTGCTGGATGAGCCACTAGGTAACCAGATTGATTTTATGATCCCTCACTGAGTGTTCAGGACTGGTGCTTGAAAAAGACATCTTTTATCTGTCAGCCAGTAAATCTCACATTGAGTTGCAAACATACTGGAGAGCTAGAATTCAGCAATACCATTTTTATGAATAGAAACATTTTCAGAATAGACACTCTCCTGAACACACAGTTGTTTTACAGGAATTAAAGAAGTCCTTATGGTCGATGGATAAGCCAACTCCGGATAAAATAAGAACCAGTCTATACTTTGATCTGCTGTTTGAACAGAACCATTTTGAAGAACTCAAAAAGTTCTGAGTTTTGTTGGTCTTTTTGCCTTCTTCCTTGCTCTTCTCTTCCAGGCTTAATTGGAAGCAAATAGCATACAATACAAGATAAGACACTTGTTTGCCCTATTATTGACATGAAATCTATCAGATTGGCAATAAGTGGTTTTTCTGGTTTATCAGCATTACTCAAGATCTTGGATATTTGACATGCATATAAAGCAAAATGCTCTGTTGACCAAATCCAAATACCACACCAAAGAACATATCAGCTACAACAGCCACCACTGTGAGCCTCATCTTTTCAAACCAGTCATAAATCCCCAAGAAGGCAAACTAAGTATGAGCAAATCTTGATTTTTTTTTTTTTTCTCAAATGAATGTTCGTGACACTTCCAGGTCATCCAGTAAGTAGTATTCCATCCCTTGCACCACCTCTGCCACTTTAGTAACAGATGATCGATGAGAGGACATCAGAGGAAGCTGCAGAGTATAGCCCCACTGAAATCCACTCCGGTCTGAACTTTTCTCTTGTTTTCTACATTCCTTGCTGAGTATTAGAGAAGTCAATAACATACTAACAGTGACTCAAAGAAAATAGCCTCTCATGAGAGAAATTGTGGCTGTTGAAACAACAGTTTCACCAAAGATCCATTGGTAAGCTCTTTTTGCAATTCTGTGCACTTATGCACTACTCTGTATTTTGAAAATTCTGTAAAAAAATTAACTAGTCTTGGAAGCCCCATAAAAAAACTACTGGCTTTTTTTTAGGATTGGGATGCTTAGTGCTGGGGTTGACAAGACCTTAAAGATCTGAAAGGAGCTGGACCAACACTGGCATTGTGAAGTGGGGAATTCCTGCCCTATGGTCACCTGTTTGAATTATTAGGCAGCTCATCTTTACCTCAGTGATATTTTCTGTATCTAGAGATGACACGATTTGTATTTTTTGGTTATGTATGTGGAAATCAAAAAGTGTTCATTATGTAGTCACAATTGTTCAGAAATGACTAAGTGTCTTTGAAGTGTTGTTTGAGAGAGAGCCCTGATAATCCCACAGTACTTAGTTCATGCACATAGTGCTGCTGTCTTATGTTGTCTTGGCTGAGTGCATTGTTTAACTGTACTGCAAGAGCCCTGTGATGAGTTCTGCACATATCCTGGTGTGGTTTGACAGTAAAACTTAACAAAAATTAACTTTTACTGCTCCTTGAACATTTGAGTGGCTTTGAGCAGATATTAAAGGTGTAGCACACATGTATCTTTCAGAATCAAAGGTGCTAATTGCAAGAGATTGCTAAATACCAGATTCAAACTCTGGAGTTTACATGTATTTCCAGCCTGTTTCCTGTCAGGCAGCTTTGTTCCAACCACATCCATTTTCTTCACACAGGGCATATCTTGTTCCCTTTAACTGGAGCTGCACTTAGGCTCAGATCTGCAAGTGTTTAACATGAACAGTGACAGAGCCTAAGTGCCTAAATGAAATCTTGTGATCCCAAGAACCTCCTCTTAGCTTCTGTCTGCCCTGATTGTGCTGAAACTTCACAACTGTGAGAGATCCTTAACTTAAAATAAAGTGCACTCAGTTGGTGCTTTCTTGGTGGAAATGAACAGCGTACCTTCCTCAGTGATCTCTCTGGATCCACAAATGAAGTGCTGCTCTGGGGGGGTTAGCCTCTCCTCTCACCACAAGGGGATAAGATTGTGTTTCCCACTTTTGAGGAGAGTGGCCTAACCAGCAGAACGAAGGGGAGGCTGGGGCTGGCTGAGATCTGTAATGTTTTTAATGGAATTGTTCAAACTGGCCAGAAAGAATGAAAGAGTAATTTGGCTGCAGAAAGATATTTCTCTTCTGGATTAATGAACTAGATAATGAAACAATTTTAATGCTTCATCCATGGCCATTTTCATGTAAAATGAAGGAAGAAGCCATGGAAGAGAGTGTGCAAACTGGAGGGCCATCTTCTCATTTGTGTATTTTACTTGCAGTGCCAGTGGATTGTCATTGTGCTACTTAAATTTCCCATCAAAGCAAGTTTTTTGCACTTTGTACCAGTTTCTAAACAGACTTTTGGTCAGTAGTTGCAGCTTTACTACCTGGTGGCTGGAACAAATCTTTGGGACCAGCAAGGCATGAGCTTGTAGCCTTCAGGCAGAGGAGGGTTGGCCCCAGCTTCTCCATTCCCTGGGTGTCCTCACTGAACATCACAGTTTGGTGATTTGTTTGGTGTGTGGGGCACAGAGAGCCGTAGGCACTGCCCTCCTTCCTTCCTCCTCTGGCAGCTTTCAGAGGAACAAGGTGAGCCCTTTTCTTCTCCTGAAAGCAACAGCCTAATAAGGTCCAAAGGGACAGGATAAGCTTGAATTGTGTGGTCCAAAGACAAGGAGCAGTCTCTTGGCAGCAGTGAATTCAAACACCAGTGGGTGTAGTATTTAAATATACTGTCCCCATGCTCTTTAATAAGCTTCCTTTCACAGATCAGACTGTATAATGTCTAAGACACCTAACACAGTGTATAGACAGCTTGTGTGTGTAACTGGTAGTGTGTTCATGGATGAGTGCCATGTTCCCACTCTCGTCTCCCTAAGGAAGATGCTCATGATGTTGATTTTTACTTGCTGTAGGTATTGGAGGCTGTTGGGTAAGGTTGTGTTATGGTTGAGTGATGAAGCAGGGCTTATTGTTAGGGTGCCAGCTGGGCCTGGGGCTATGGAGGCTCCCCCCAGGCTGGCTGGGCAGGAGCAGGGCAGCTCCAGCTCCAGGCATGGGGTACATCCACGGGGCCAGGATGTGGGGCCGTGGCTGGAGAGGTCTGGCAGGGCTGTGGGGAGCTGGAGACTGGCAGTGCTGCAGCATCCCTGGGACAAGGGCTGATGGCCCTGGGGTTGAAATGGGGTCCTGAGGCATGGGTAGGGCTCCAGGCCCTGGCACCTGTCTCCAGTCAGTGAGTTAGACCTGCTGGGCAGCAGCTCCACCAGATGAAAATGGTTCATTTCTTCCTGCTTTACATTTTCTGAGCTGTCTAACGATAGGTTTGCTTTCACATCCTTTGAGATTAGTCTTCATTTCAGACAATGCTTTCAACACTAAAAGGGTCATAAAAATAGACATTTCCTGAGAGCTTAGAAAGAAAAACTGTTAGTCTCCCATCCTTCTCCCTCCCCCAAATTATTTGATAATGGAATGGGAAGCTTTCCCATAATCTTTTGCTTGATTTTTGCTAATATGAACCTGTCAAAGATCATGGCATTTCCTTACTGTGTGATGTGGAGCCAGCTGGAACCAAATAATCCACCCACGTTTTTCATCATCTTTGTATTCTGATAGGAGCTTCTGCTTAGCAGAAATGAGAAAATACCTGTTATTCCTTCCTTGCTGTCATGGTGGCCACATTGAGGCAGTTTCCTCTTGGCTGAAGTCTGACTATACCTGAATAAATGTGACCAGGCCAAAAATAAAGGGTTTTCTGCCTGGAACCCACTCCTTACTCTTATGGCAGTTCAAGAGGAAAGTAAATTAAGAAATGACACTTTCCACTCACTGCCCCAAATAAATATTTTCTAGGATGAGTAAGGAATGTTCCTCCTTTGGCTTGAAGGTACAGAGATTTATGTCTGAAAAATACCTTCCATTATCCTTAACCTTACTCTTACAGAAAGGAGAACTTTCATGTGAGCACATGGACCTGCTTACCAGAGACCATGAGTAACTTCTGCTGTTATTTGAATTGTACTCTTCCTTATAAAAGCTATCTAAAGGATGGGCAGCCAGTGCAAAATACAGCCCCTCAGCCCTTTGGTTTCCAGGCCTGATGCCTCTGCAGCTGGAGGAAAGAATCTCTCCCATTTCACTTTCCCATTTCCACCTTCTCTCTTAGTCTATGCTGCATCTGTTTTAATCATCAGTGTTCTGTATGTAACATCTCTCAAAGTCTAATCCATTGCTATGGACCCACCTAGTGACGGCTTTATAGATCCTTTATATTCATAAAGGCACTTTCTAAAATCTTTTAATGATTTTTGTTAGGCTTCAGCTGTTTGGTTTTGGGGGGTTTCTTTGATGCTTGAAATATATCTCAGTACCCAAAAGGAACACTTTCTGTGAATACTTCCTTCACTGAGAAAGTAATGATACTTACATGGTTACGTGTGAATTAAGGCTTAAGTACAAAGAGTATAGTCACACTTTTGAGAAAATGACCACTAATACTACGTAAAACACATCACCACAAGTAAGAATTGTCTGTAGTCTAAGCGTGAGGAAACTTATTCACTGGTGTGGGAACAGAAATGATCAGTCTCAGCTTCCAGTTTAGAATGATGCTGCGAGGCCTGCACAGGGCTCCTGGTCTGTGTTGGAGCTGACTCAGGGAATGTTCTAAGCCTGAAACTTCTCTAGACACACAAACTGTTAAGAATTAGCAACATGCTATGGCTTTCAGAGATCATCTACCACCTTGTTGCTTTGTGCAGTGATATCTATGAGATTTTTGGACAGCCAGAAACCGCTCAGCTGACTTCAGTGACTGATGCTGAATATCTGAAAATCCTGAAGAGGTGCTCCTGGTTTATGCAAAGAGTGGCTATGTGTAGTCAGGCTAACAGGCAAAGGTACACAGGATTCACTGTTCATGTGATGTGGGATCCAGTTAAGTGTATGTAAGGTGTCTGTTGCCTTCGTGCTGCCCACGTAGGAGGGGATGAGCCTCCCGCCTGCTGTTCCTGGTATTCACGAACCTGAAAAATCTGCATAGTCCAACAAACTGTTTCTCAGAGGTTTGCTCACTGTAGTCCTCCCCATTTAGTAAACTCCCTGTGCTATATTAATAACTGAATAGTCACATATGAGCATTCATTGTGGGACACAGATCTTGCGTGTAACAAGCTCGAAAAACACAGTTCTAGGAATTTTTCACTGACTATCCTGTGTTTTAGGGATAGGTTGCAGGTCCTGTATGGACATCAGAGAGAGTGGCAGACAGACTGTGAATATTTACCAATAATGAACCTGTGTTTGCAG
This sequence comes from Oriolus oriolus, assembly GCA_013400235.1. Taxonomy (NCBI): domain Eukaryota; kingdom Metazoa; phylum Chordata; class Aves; order Passeriformes; family Corvidae; genus Oriolus; species Oriolus oriolus. Next base: position 116,610 of record VXBT01013162.1, read on the forward strand.
GTGAAGTTTTAGTGCAATGGGATATTTTGTAAGGTTTATGAGAAATATGTCTTTATTTAAATTTAAAAAAACAAACAACCTGTAAGGTTTTGATCAATAGTGAAATTCTGCCATCCTGGTTTTATATGCTTTCTCTCATACTTATGAAAATACTTAAGCCATGCACAGTAGCCACACAAAACTCTGCAGTCAGATTTGTAAATGCAAGTCATTGGATCATTTCTAAAAAAACCCAGTATTTTTCCTTATATGGACTAGTCCAACCATGTGCAGACACTATCAAAACTCTTACATGGTACAAAATGTACATCTTGTACAATCTCTGGTCCAATTCCTGGTTGCAGGAATCTATAGTTCCCTCAGTTCTTGGAGAGCTGATGCCGTTTCATACCACCTTGAAAAACACAGGCTCTGATTTTCTAGATATCCTTGGTATCAATGCATGGTTAAAGTTCATTAACCCCCGAGGGCTTCCCAAGTCTGGAGTATGGACTTGGCTCCAAGCTGTTGGAAAACCTGATTTGCACAGCTCAGTGTACGGTATTAGGAGAAGAAGTGTGGCATTGGAATAGGTGTGGCTTAAAACTGGAGGACATCAGGATTATTGCTAGCTAGAAATGTGGGAAAACCCCATCCAAAACAAGCATAATGTCTTGGGATGTATTGAAGTTACACAGAGTAAATTCAGATGTTTTCTAAAAGGCTATCCATGTCAACTTTGTAAATAATTTTTCCCCCAGTACCGTAACACAGCATAATAGTTAAGGTTTTTTGCCTTGGTATTGTAACACAGAATAATAGGTAAAAAGGGTAACGGGTTTGCTGAAAAACCAAATTATTTCCTAGTCATATTCAATTTTATAAGGCAAGAGGGAAATCTAACTTGTAGCCATTCTTTTGCAATATTAAGGATTGGCTATTGTCAAAGAAAAAAGTGAAGGAAAAGTAAATGCTAAACCTAACAAATGAAGAGCAACAGAGTAGTGGGTAAAGCTGGACATATCAAAATGTGCAACTGGAAATTGATGATGAGCTCAAATAGGGCTGCTAACTCAATATATATTCTTTCCTTTTAATATTGGCTTCTAACCTGTAAGGTTGGAGAAAGCCATTTTTCTGCTTCTCTTTAATTGAACAGTAGAATTGATGCTGAGAATTAGTCTAATGACTTTTCTTTCCTTACTTGATAAATTGGTTGAAATGGTAATAAAAAATAAAATTAGGAGACATATAGATGAGTGTTGTGATACAATAGCTATCCATCAGCATAGCTCTTGTAGAGAAAAAATTATGTATAAAGATGATTGCTTGAGCTTGTCAACAAATAATAAAATACAATCATTAGACTTTTTTTCCCTTCAATGGAAGTTTTTGAAAAAGACCTTCACAAGGTGCTTCAATAGACTGACTTCTATACGAGGAAAAAGCTAAGAGACATTTTAGAGAAAAGATAAATAATGAAAATAGAAGTTTATGAAATAAAAGAGAGATCAGTTACTTTTTATTTTTTCAGTTATTATAAGAACAAGTCAGACAAATGCAAACACACAAAACAGGAAACAGTCTTCTATGTAACTTGTAATCTACTTTTGGATGAGAAGTAACGTATATTTGGATTTATATACTTTTATGAAGTAATCAAGCAGTTAAAGCATTCAGCAGGAGATGAGGGACAGGAATAAATTTCCCCCCTCATTATAGAACACTTGTCTAGTCTGGGCCCACCTTGTTTGAAATATCTAGGACATAATAAAATGGAGACCTGAGTCTTACTTTGATGCAGGCTCTACTTTGTGTCCTCACTTAAATTCTGTGGTGATTTTTCGAACTAACATAAGAAAAAAATTGCTTTTATTAAGTGATGTACGTTTTTTTCATGCAATGAAACACAAATCCTGGCAACATCATGTTTTTGTGGCCCTATGTGTCATGGCCCACAAATCACACTAAAAGCTGTGATCTTTCTAGAGATTATAGGCACAAAGCTCTGTATGGTTGCTTTTGTGCCAAATGCCTGTCCTGGCTGCATACAGTAGGTTTTAACTTTGACTACAGTATTGGGACCCTTCTGAAAAATTTACGGCAAGTTGCAAAATAAATGAAAAAGTCAAGGCCAGTTAAAAAAAAAACAAACATAAATCTGAAGAAAAAAATGGTGAGCATCTCCTCCCCCTTTTATTTTCCACCCAATTTGCACTTCTGGAAACACCTGCTGCCCTTCTATTGCTAGCTCAGAATTCCTTAAGAAAACAAGTTTCACCTGTAACTTTCTCACTTGTGAAATCCTTGCCCAGATTTTGAACCACGTTGCTCTCAAGAAAGGGCAGTAGTCACATGCAAATACCAGGAGAAACGCTTGACAGGACTGATTGTGTGGGGGCAAATGTTAAAAAGGTAAGTACAAATGTGATTCATTTCTTGAAAAAGTGTCAAAAGACTATCTTATATCTGATGTGGTGACATTTCCCTGTTTCTGCATTTTGAGGTTTTTCTCTGTATGGGTCAGGCTGTTAACATACAGAAGCTGTCTATTTTATTTTATTTATTGGATGGGGGTCAGGCACTCTGTAAGTTATGGACTGCATTCTCAGTGAATCAAAATATTTAGGTTGCTTGTGTGGTTCAGTCCTTGGCATCATGTCACTAATTACTTTAACACGACTCTGAAATAATGACAAAAAGAAAATGCATGGAAAAGAAGGAGAAATTAAACTTTGTACAACAAAAGAGAAGCCACATTAGAAACAGAAAATGTTATTGAAAGCAAAAAGTGGGTGACCAAATGTGCAGTCTGGATTCAGTACAATGTTACATGGCAAGAGAAGAGACACTCAGCTCTGGATCTTCCCCAGGCAGAGGAAAATTTAGAACATAAATTTTCTTTGATAAATGTTCCTGAGAAACTTCTTTGTATTTTTATCTTAATGAATGTTTGTCTGTTTGTCTCAGTCCAGTGGTCTTTTTTTTTTTCTGTGTTTTTATATTTTTTTCTATAACTCCTTTCTGATTCTTTTATATTCAGAATATAGCTCAATGGCAACTGTTGAAGATCTGTCTTACAAGCTAATTGGTACTAGAAAGTAGTCAGCCCTGTACCTGGGTTGCATTAGGGCTTTTGAAGAGTGTCCCCAGATATTCCGATTTTCCCATATTTATGCTTCAGAACTCTGTGGCAGTATTTTCTCTGTTTTTCCCTGTACAAGGCACAGAAGCATTCCCAGGGGCCTTTAGCATTCTACCCTGGCAATGTTTCTAGGCTCTAGCTGTCCCATGTAATGAGAGATGAGAAGCAAGAGTTAAGCCTCCATAGAAATAGTAATAACAAGCCATTGGTCTGCTTTATACCATACTTATGTATTTATTTCTCTGTAATAGTGGCTGAATTGAAGTCTGTGTGCTGAAAGTAGGAGTTTAGATTTTTGCTTTTACTCAGAAGTGGAAAATCACTTATAAAACTGCATCAGAGCACCGTTAAAATAAATTAAGAGTTATGTATGCTTTTGTGACTTTATAAATGAAACTTAACTCTACATACTCCTTGATTGCTGTTCACTGTGTAAGGTGTAAGATGGCAATGTGTTTTATATCTCCTTCCCTTGCATTTAATGTTATTAGAATCATCGCTTAATTTGGAGTTTAATCTTCACGGTGACATGTATAACAAGTTAAATATCAATAGACTACATTTAAGAAACACTGATTTATATTAATCTTATCATAGACTGTATACATGATGTAGGGACCTCGTGCATGGCACACTAGAAAGGGAATATATTTCTGAATTTGTTCTGAATTTGACATTTTGGGATTTCTATTTTTGAAATATTTGTTAGATAGCAGTTACACGAATCCTTATGATTATACAGACTAAAAGGGAATAAAATAGATAAAGAGCTTACAGGATGTAGGAATGTTACCTCTTTGTGTGTTTTGTCTAATTGTAATTTCAGTCAAAACTGCAAACTGGTTCAGATAGAGGATATTTCTTACAAAAGACCTAACTCTTCATTGCTCCTCCAGTAACAAGTGAATAGCAAGTGGTAATAGTATTTGAAAGAACTTCATATTGCCACTTTTCATAATCCAGTGAAGCAAATAAAATGGAGGGCAACCATGAATTAAACTCTGAGTCATGCACACCTGCAAAGAGTTCAATCTGGTTAGCTCAGGGTGGTTGTGGTGCTGTGCTAAAAGTGTCACGAATGACTGTAATGGCACTACAAGAAAACCACTTCTAGTAAGGAAATCAGACAGTCGGTGTATGTGTGGGTGTGGAGAATTTGGATGGCAAACACCGGAGCAAACCTCATGACCACAAGAGGAAGGCTGGAATGCCTTCACAACACACACAGGACTGGGTGATGTGGACTATTCCAAAACACCCTTGCACTTCTAACTGCATGTTGCTTGATGATCAATGGAAGCAAATCTGTTTGTTTTAAACCCAGTGTCCTTGGTGTACAAGTTAGAGCAGACTAGAGTGGAAAAAGCAGTCAGATTAGAAATACAGACACAAAATGTGATGACTAACCTTGTTCAGTGGATCAGTCAAAAAAAAGAGACAGAATTGTTATTGTGGGAGAGATGAGAATGTGGTGGGATAAGAATTGTGAGAGCCATGAAGGCCCAATGCGTGAAGCAGGAAGATCTCTACTTCAGTGTACTTGGAATCCCACTGGACAATTATTGTCTACAATTACAAATAGATCAAAGTTGTGGGTTTGGGATACTCAGGCTCAGAAGCTTATGTCTAACTATAGGCAGCTTAGGTTGCCTGTTAAGTCTTGATTTCTACCAACCCCTCCTCTGCACAAGCACCAGGGGAAAAGGGGGTGATTTGCCTTTGCTGGGAGTCGGTTCTCTGTATGAAATGAGTTGGGATCATTGCTGCGTGTATTTACATGTTCACAGCAGTCACTGGGAATGACAGTGAGGGAGAACATTCTTGCTGGCATTGTCCTTGGAGAGGCCGAAGGTTGGATGGACAGTAAACAGGCCTGTCACTCAAAGGAATCGTCCCTGTGACCAGGCAGGAGGTGGAGCAGGGACACTCTGAGGCTGTGGGCTTCAGTCCGGATGGGATGTTCCATGCCAGAGAACTACACTGAAAAAAGAACACTAAAAAAAAAAAATACTCGGAGCAACAGGTTCCTATTTGAGTAACATTTTATGTTCAGAACCTTAATAAGGAACTGTAAATTTGAAATCCAGTTAGCTTCTTAAGTAATTTCAAGCACAGTTCCTATCCATGGGTATGCTTTCTACTTTTATGTCTATTTTTTTTAAATGGTCTTGGTTTTGTTTAATTTTTTTTTTCAAGCTACTTCTGTGCAGACCAAGGATACGAAGACAAACAGTAAAGAGACCCTGTCTGTAACTGAAAGTATACAGAAAGAATAAAACAATAATAACCCCCCAAAAAGAGGGGGTTGGGAGAGTGTGAGACCAACACATGACATAAAATCAGGATTGTGCCATCTCACTAATATTTCTCAGTTTTACAATTAAATTTACTTATTGCAAAAATAGATACGTAATTTAATATATTTGCAAACTATAATGTAAGTAGGGATTTTTAGAAATTAAAATAGTACATGTAAACACATTTAAAATTAATGTTGAGATTCCTTTACCCTGGCTGATTCAGAGTGGACAGGATAAAAGAGTGAATTTCAACCTTCTTTAAAAAAACAAATAAGGACTTTATTGTAATATTCAGGGAAGTTTGAATTTAGATGAAGGTTTAGATTTTTTTTTTTTAAAGGGTAGCATCAGTCCTTTTTTACAGGGAGGGTTGCAGATGGTAGGGCCTTGCTAAAAGTGCAAGTGAATAAGTGATAAATGAGGACTTCCCACTTACAAATGAGATGGTTTTACTTTTCCTTGAAGAAATGCAGTAAATTGAAAAACTCTAAATAGCACAGAAATTTCAGTCCTCCAGACCGCCTTCTCCTTCTCAGATTTTGCTATGCTATATTCAGCATTCAGTTTTGCCAACACTGAACATGCGTGATGTGGCATTTACATTCTTTAAAAAAGGCGTAGATTAGTTATATTTCTAAGAGTTAACTTCTCCTCTTGACACATGTACTTAATTCCCATTAATGGAAATGGCAGCTAGGCATGCACACTGGAAGGAAAAATCTGTTCCTGAGCATATGATCCAAACTGCATTGTAGCTAAACATTTCCATGCTCTGAAGTAAGCACTCATTATTTGCAAGATATTTTTCATAATAAATGCATCAACCCCGCTCTATTCTCCCTTCACTCTCCCATAGTGTGTTCCAAAACACCCCTTCTTAGAAGTCTTACAGATTCATTCTTAATGCTGCAGTTGTTTTGAGTGTGTGCCTAAAAAAGAAAATCCATTTAGGATCTTCAGAGTTTTGCATATTTTCTGTGAGAATTTTCCAGTAAATCATTCTGTGGAACATCTTACATTGCCTTGGACTTCGTAGGTCTCTATTATTAAAACCTACAGTGGAAATAACAAAACCCAAAAAGCTCTCTTTTTTTCCCCCCCAGAACTTCCTTTGCTTACTGCAGTATCTGCCAAAGGCACTAGACTGAAGTGCTATCATTTAAGGATTAAAAAATAATAATTTTTCATTTAAGGTTTTCCTTCTGCTGATATGCTTGTGTAAAGACTTGAGGATTCTGCCTGTGCAATATTCCAGAGTTCTGTTATTTCTAACTTGAGCTGGGTGGATAATTGATTTTTTGGTTCACCTCTTGAACTGGAGAACCACAATAGCGAAAACAAAATCAGTTAAGCACAAAAATTCTTATAGGAGTTTATGATTTCAGTTGTGTCCCCTCATCCAAATCAAGAGAGCTTTTTTTGTTCAACCCAGATTGTCCTCTTTTACTGGGACTTTTTTTTGTTTTGGGCACCCCTTAAAGGAAGTAAAACAAGAGAAATGCAGATTCACTGAAATGCTGGAGGAGTAGCCGGGGGGGGGGGGGGTGATGTTTCTCT
>VXBT01013162.1:127884-176931 GCA_013400235.1 Oriolus oriolus
CGATCATCCTGCTGCGAGCGCGCTGCCCCTTTAAGAGACTGGTCAAGGAGTCCTCGCTCAGAGCGAGCGAGCCGGGAGGGAGGGAGGGAGAGGGAGGGAGGGAGAGAGCGAGCGAGAGAGAAAATCAATCGGTTTAGAAGGTTTGGACTCACTTGACAGGTTCAGTTGGAGGCGACCATAGGTGGCTGCTGTGACAAAGGGAAATTGTGCTTTTCCAGCATGCTAACTGACCCTGATTTACCTCAGGAGTTTGAAAGGTGAGTCGAGTTGTTGGGGCGGGGGTGTGTGTATGTGTGTGGGGGTGTCTCTTCCCCTTTTTTTTTTTTTTTTTTTTTTTTTTCGGGTTTTTTTTTTTNNNNTGTTCTGTTTCGCGGTTTGTTTGTTGTTGTATTATTATTTTTATCATATTTTTTTTAATCTATCCGAGCACGCCTGTTCGCGCGCGTGTGCGCGGATGGGCAGCGGGCACACGGACACGCGGGGACGGGCGCGCAACTCCGGCGCTCGGCGGCAGGAGGCCGGAGAGATGCTCCCCCCGCGCCCGTCCGCGTCCCCCCCCGCGGTACCTCGGCTGCTCCAGCGCCGTGTCAGTGACCGGGGTGGCGGGAGCCGCCAAGCCCCCGGCCCCCGGGCCGTACGCCCGCGGCGCGCAGCTTTGTTCCGCGGCCGCAGAGGCTGCCGTGCCCTCCTCCTGCACACCCTCCCCTACCCCACCGGCCTGCCGAGCCACCTTCCTGAGCAGAGGCTCCCCGCTCCTGCCCGGGGACTCCCCGGGAAGCGGTCAGAGGATGCCCGGTGGCAGCCAGGCGGGGGGTTCAACTTCCAACCTCAGGCTCCCGTCAAACTTGGGAAGGCGTTCTGCCGAGCACATGACCTTTTGTTGATCTAGCAGGAGCTATTATTTTTAGGCAAGTTAACATCCCAGCCCTCCGTCAGGAGAACATCTTTCTGCCTGAGGAGAGAGGGAAAAAAAAACAGAAAAAGAAAGGAAAAAAGTGAAACTCTTGCCTCCAAGTTTTGGCCGTCGCCTCTCTCGCGGAGTGTCAGGAACGGGGTCTGGGTATGACGAGCTGGCTTCGGGTATGACGTAGATGTGCCCGTCTCCCCCTGCCCGAAGCAGGAGCCTTCCCTGCTTGGAATTAAGTTTTTGCTGTCACTGGTGACGGCTTGTGACCTCTGAGAGTTTAGTCCTTATTTCGTATGATCTGGCTCTCCTAAGAGGTTTGGAAGCGTTTTCTCAGGCGCTTGTGCATACGTCCATTGATGGTCCCGCATCCCTCCCCTCCGGCTTCTTTTTTAAAGGTTATTAATAGCCTCTTGTGCGGCTGCAGTAAACAATCCAAACTTTCATTTCTAAGCAGTAAATGAAAGAATGCCAGGATGCGCGTTACTGAGGTTTTTCTCATCTTCGTGAAAGCTACCTCCTGTATAAACATTTGGTTGTATCTGACTATGCAATACAAGCTAGGTGCTAGACCAGCTGGTTAAAAATATGCTAAGTCAAGCTGTTCATCGTTCAAACCTACTGAATTTGATAGTAAAGGCATAGAAAAGAAGGCAAGATAAAAACATTTTAAGTGGGCTGAGGAACACGCATGCAAAGGAAGGACAGGAAAGAACACTTGAATTAAAAGATCAGAGAAAATTAAAATTTGGAAATGCAGAAAAGAACTATTTTAACACTTTCAACCCTTGTTCTGAAGCTAGAACACTTCCTTACTAGAAAGTCAAATTGGCTTGGTTGCTCTCCTCCAAGGTTGTCTTTAATGCAATTAATTTTCCTGACTTACTTGGAATACTTGGCGTTTTCCTTTGGTTTGTTATCATTACAATAATAGAAGAAAATTGGTTTTGTTCACGTGCACTGTATTAACTTAGTTCAACTACCTGCGGAAACTGTTACTGTTTCTGATGTCAAATTTGATCTGGCATCATGATCATGTATTTTTCATACAATTGATAGATTCAAGTATTTCATGTGCTTCACTAAGATTATACATAGAAATTTATAAGCAAGCACTTCCAATTATTCTTTGAACTTTGTGATGAAAACAATGCTTGTAAACTCTCTGAAGCAGAATGAAGTCCTTTCATTTTCCTGCTGGGAGACTTTTTTTTTAGCTGAAGCCTCTCTGCTTTATAAATACAGATATTTATATAAATTTTATATATAAACAAATCATTTGGGGCAACCATCATCCTTAGAATGAGCTTCTCTACTCTCTTCTTTTTTTTTTGCCCCTAGGCATATGTTTCATTTTCAGAGATCCCAGCTTTGCTCTTGTAAACATTCTAGTTAAATAATCGATATGCTGCTCTCCTTTTGCCATGCAGATAATAGCAAGCAGTAGAAATGGGAAGCAATAAAAATGAACCTCAGGACAAGCAATTTTTTTGAAAATTTTTTTTAAACTATTTTCCCTCTGCAGTTGAAATTGGGGATACAGACCAGTATCTTTGTTAATCATTACCATTTGTTTACATTGTGTGTGTTTGACTATAGTTACACACACATACACAGACGCAGACACTGCCCATGTAATACATGTGTGTTTGTCAGGGAACAGCCACGAGGACACACTTTCTCTTGCACAGAGATCCTCAGACACACAAATGCCTGCAGAGTTGACGTGTGTGAATGCACGATGCGCAGATCATTGTTTTTCAGACGTTTATGGCAGGTTCTTTTCTTGGATTCTCAGTCAACACAGTTCTTGGAGCATGTTTCTGCAGTCGCTTGGGGTCCAGCACATCGTATCTGCATGTCCCACTTCAGTTCTGTTACTATTACCCATCTCCCACTATTCCTTTTTAAACTTGAATAGCAAATGACAAGGAAGTAAAGATTTGTCAGGCAAAGTTGTTTGCAGTTCAGATCTCAGAGCATCCGTATGTCTCTCAGGAGGTTGTTCCTCTTTCCGTGTTTTATTTCCCGTGATGTTTCAGTGTATCTCAGTAAACTGCAAATACTTCAGAAACTTTCGGTCACCCCAGCTGAAGAGAGCTGATTTCAGGGGACTTCTCTTCTGTGTCTGTGACCATTAGCAGGGGGAATTTACGGTACACACTTAGAATGAAAATGATCCTCAGTATGAGACGAATAAACAGTCATTAATTCATTCAGCATCACTGGTAAATTGCAGTAGGTTTTGTGAATTAACATGTATAATTAATTACTGTGCCAAAAACGTGAGGGTTTTTGTCCTTTCCTGAGAAGTTCCTTGCATGCCTTTATTTCTGTTTGTGGTGGTTCAGCTGCTTGATTGAGAGGAGCATCAGAATGCGTACGATGAGGGGGATGATGTTTGCGGCAACGTTGTAGAAATTATAACTGGAATCCACTCCATGTGTTACACAGGAAAAGGGTAACTTCTGGGATGTACTGTGTGAGCGCCTGTGGCACCCTGAATTGGCTCTAAAGGTCTTGAAAAGAATAAGTCTTTTGTTGTTTGATTTTTCTCTCTCTTTTTTTTTTTTTTGAAGTTGGGTCATTATACTTAAATATAACAGGTCTGGCCACAATAGAAAGAAAGTTTACTTCACTGAGGAAAAGGTAGAGACAATGCGGCTGGAACCATCACGGACAGCTGGGAAATTTACAGAATGATAAAAACTCAGAAATGCCCAACATAAAGTTTTAGTGTCTTAATAAAATCTGATTAATGAAAAATAGATAAAGTGACTGCTTAACAATATCCCTGGTGCATAGAATGTTCTTAAACCCAAATTAATTACTGCATATTTACATTTCTCTGTAGACTGAGAGAGAGGCTATGCTAGGCATCCGGACAGAGTGACATCCTTTCTTTTACATTATTTCCTTTTTTTCATTTTTATTTTTAACATGCCAGTTCAAGGTAAAGTGGTATGCAGTGCTTGTCGAAGAAGGAAGGATAGGTTAGTGCCTCGATAGGAAAAAAAGGCAGAGCTAGAAAAGACAAAAGGCATAGATGGGAGTAGTGGGGATGGGGACAGTAGAACAAGTTCAACATTTGCAGTCGCCGGTAGTGTGCTCTCGGAACGTTCTCTGTTCTAGTGAATAGCTTGTAGAAAAGAAAGGCTCAAAGATGTAAAGCAAGCCTCTGCTGGGAGGAAAAAAATATACTTAGCTGCTTCACTGCTGCACTGCACGAGTCATTTCAGACTCCCACTGAATTTATTTTGGGGTTGTACCAACACTGTCAAATGGAGAAGTCATTTTCTTAAAAGGAAACTTTGCGTATTCCTAAGTGCTTTTCTTAGCTAAAGTTACCCTAAAAGCTTTATTCTGCTGCATTTGCTGGGAATTTTGGAGAAAGAATAATACCTTTCTATCACTTGGCTTGCTCAGAATGATGTCCCACTCTCCTAAAATCTACCTGTAGAAGTAAGAGTGATTATTCTTTTATTTAAAAGATTGCTTTACTATCGGGCTGAATAGCTTTTAACTTCATTGAGACATTGTGAGAAAAGGACTTCATTGCTTACGTTTGTGGTTCTAGGGGTCTGGGATTTGAAGAATAAATGGAATGCCAGTGTAAAGCTGCAGATACTAGTTTCTCGCAGTGACAAAAATTAACAGAGTTTTATTTCTCTGAGATAAGTCCAAAGGAATTAATGCGTTTTCAGACTATTCATTACTGTCCTGCATGCACTAATTTAATTTGTTGTGCTTATGCTTGGCTAGGAAGAAGTTGACTGTTACAGATTACAGATTTTAATGAACATCTCAATAATTTACCAGTTGCTGAAATTGTGAACTAGTCTTGGAAGGCAAAAGCCCAAATGAGAGAGCTGATGAGTGACACACCAGCCTGCACAATTCAACTGTTGTATTCGTTGCATTTGAATCAAATTGGGAGTTTGGCATTACTAATTCTGGGTGGCTGGCTCATCATATGCATTCAAGGAGTTAATTAACACACGCACAAACACATACACAGTCTCCCACCAAGCATCTTGCGGTGTTTATGTGCATAGTGTGTTTGATTGGTACCTTTACATGGGCAAGGAATTGTTTTTCCTTCTCTTTCTGTCCAGAGATCTTAAATATATAACTAGTTTACAAAATATTTACTACTTCTCAGGGAGCTTTAACGAGCATTTATGGCTTTATCATTTAGGAGGCACAGAGTACCTGGTTAAGTTACTTAAACATGAAGCTCCCTGATAGGATAGGAATATCTGTCTGTGCAATGTGATATATCTATAGGTACATAAAATAGACTTTAAACGACATTTATAGAGGAAAAAGAGTGTCTCCTCCCAAGGTACAGTTACAGTTTCTTCACATGCTTTTCATACTAGACTTGAAATACAGGGTAACTTCATGTTTGTGTGAGATACCTGTGCCTTCACAACTGTTGCAAAAGTCAGTCTTGACATCCTCTTGACTTTCTATTTTATTGTATTTTATCAATTTCTTGTTCAGGCCTGGTTATAGCATAATTAACTCATAAGTGGAAGGGGAAAAACATGTTGTCGTGTTGTACCTGTACACACTGAAAATATTCAATGGCTGTGAATTCTGTTACTGTAGTCAAGAGAAAAGAAATGCTCACAGCAATTAATCAATAGCTGTAGTGCCTCTCTGATGATGGCAAGGAGTTTGTTGTTTAACAAGTAGCATCCTTAAAAGCAAAGAGTTTTTCCCTCTTAAAGTTTCTATGTGGATTTTTATCAAACGTGGAAAACGTGTGAAGTCTCCTTCCTACAAAGGGTAAAATTATGTTGTATATGAGCATGTTAAAACCCACAAGGCTGCAAAGTAAGCAAATCCTCGTCATATTCTTGAATTACCTAAACCAGAACTTCTGGAACTTTTGAAATGGGCTGTTTTTCTCTGGAGCTTGGGGCTGGCTCTGGCCAGCGGGCGAAGGCGAGCGGTCGCAGGGATTTATTGACAGCGTTCGTCCCATTCCCATCTCCCCCCGCAGTCCCCTTGTCAAAACACCACCACCGTAAAATTTTCACCCACGCCTTTGCCGAGGGTGATGGTGGTGTCCCAGTTCTCCCACACCCTCCAGAGGGGCTGCTTTGCTTCAAGTGGCCTTGCCCGGGCTGGGGCTGGGCACCAGGGGTGCTGTGGGGGCAATGCGCCTTAGCCTCCGCTCGAGAGATGCTGCTTGTTACCTCCACACCAAGCCCAGCTATGCCAGCTGGGAAGCCAGGAGTCTCCAAAAGTTGTTCCTGAGCCCACATGTCCTTGTGATAGCGTGAAGTTCTGTGCACAGTAGTTGTTGGGAGACAGCAAATTTAGACGAGGTTCTGGAAGAATTGTGGTGAGCGAGCAATGCTTGCAGGGGCCATGGGACTTGAAAAGAATGTGAGAAGTGAATGGAAATTGTGAGCTGTACAGTAGTAATTCAGAGAAGCTGCCTGTCTTTTAGGAGAGGTGCAAAATTAATTTATTTAATTGTTTTAAACAGAGTAAGAAGGAAACGTTGAATTCCATTTACTAGAATTATCAGATGTTAATATGAAGTTCAGGTGCTTCCCATGGTATTGGGGGAGCAGTTTGTTTTGAAAGAAATTGGCAAACATTATCCACCGTCCTGGTTTTGATCTGGCTTGGCACTTCACTTCAACTTGTCCTTTTGTCACCTCGCTTAAAGAAAACAAAAATTCCAGCATGATGATATTATTTTTGACTTGTGGAACTCAGAGTTGAAGTGAAAATGAGGCAAAGCTTGCAGCTTGCTTTGGAAGTTTGAAATGGCATTGACCTTGTTTACCTTAAAAGTATTGTGGGATTAATCAGGTAACATTTCTCAATTCTCAAATTGTATTTATATTTTGCTATTTTTTAAATTTATGTTTCGTATTCTATATTTCCTTTCCATACTTCCAGTTTCTTAAAGACCAAGTATTGAAATTCTTATCGGCATCTGCTTTTTGAGATCTATAATAATTTTGTTTTCTTTTGCCATGCACTTCTGGTTTTGTGTTTTCTCAAGTTCATATAGACTGTCTTAACTTTTTTGGGTTTTTTTTTTTTTTCTAGGATGTGGGTGTCTGACTGCTATTTGATCAACATACCATAAAATGTTGCCTTAGTGCTAATTTTTCTTTGTGATTGTATTATAGTCTTATTACTGCTCATTTGTTTCTGTTGTAACATAATTCTGTTACTTTTGGGGGCAAAAATATAAGCAGAATGAGTAGATATTTAATCTTCTTCTGTGAATATTCAAAATTCTTTTTAGTGGTGAGGAACTTGTGAGAGAGGTATGTGCTATTTTTGTAGTTAAAAGCATTGTCTACATCTAGTGTTCTTCATGGACCTTTGTAGCTCTAGAGAAAAAAGACCTAGGAATGCAGTTCATGTAAAGAGAAACCCATGCAGTTTGTCATCCTCTTAATTTCCTTCGTTCTGGGCTTAATTGTTTTAAGAATGTGGGAATGAAAAAACTGACCCAAGTTTCATTGATGCATCTCAGAGGTTGGGCATGACCAAAGTTAATGTATCTGACAGTGAGCTGGACTTACTCGCCATTGCCAGCTCAATAGATTGCAGAAGACCAAAAGTAAAGAAAACATTAGTGGTTCGGAACAATTTTTCATGCTGTTATTCCTTTTTTTTTACCATAGTTATCTGAAAATATTTCACCCAAAATTTTTTTGCCATTTAAAACAGCGAGCCTCCCAAAATCTCAGGAGCGTGTGTGCCCATCCACACAGACCCGTTTGTGTTTGCCCTCTGTGGTTTGGAATGTCTCTGTGCTGGGGTGCATTAAGAGACTGCACTTCAGTAGAATGTGATGAAGCTAAAATTCATCATAGTCTGAAAGACCAAAGTGCATCTCTGCACACCATTTTTATAATCTGGAAGTATCCCTTGATTTAAGAGAGAAGATGCTTAATGAAGGGCAAGAGGGTGTCCTCTCACCTTTAGGGGTGGCCTGCCTGAGTTAGGACTAAAGCACTTCAGCGGAGCTTTCTGCTGGGAGGGAGCTGTAGTTCTGAGTGCTGTATTAGACTGCAGAGAAGTCTTCTGTTTCCAGATAAATTCCCTTAGCGTCCTCATTGCATTCACTTTGTAAAACAAGACGGAAAACATTTTCTCCTAAAGTTTAGTCAGGTTTCTGTTCATAGGGTTTTATCCCTAAATTTCGATACCGTGGCCTCATCGGGGCAGAGGCTTTTTTGGATAGAAATGAGATGTGTGGGAAGGTGATGGTTGGTAAGGGCGGAGGGAAGGATGTTCTTACCCGTTTGGCATGTCTATTAACAAACTGGGTCATTTTGCTGTGTTGTATTACATGACTTGTTCCTGTGCTGGTGTGAAATGTGAATCACCAAAACATGATGATTATTTAAAAAAAAAATAGGCTAAATGAAACATAACCGAAATAGAACTGAAAGGCTAAATGAAATAAAGTGAAAACAGAACATGCAACATTATTCTTTTGGTACAGTTTCCTTCTGCAGTTGCTGAGTAAAGCCAAATAGTTCTTTTTTCCATGTCTGTTAAAAATATCTAGGCTTTTGAATTTGAATATAACAGGGACACAGAAAATACATTTCTCTCTTCAGTTCAGGCTTTGATTTGTCTTTTGCTCCTGGGTTTTGGACACTGAAGTAGAAATTTATGGTGTGTTTTAAAGAAGGCTGCTGGTTCTCATCTTTGTCAAAACCTCATGAACATCGAGCTGATTCTGGTTTTGCAACTGAGATTAGAATTTGGCAGAATTTCTCAGTGGAAGGCTCTCCTCCTTTGCTTATGTTTTGTAAGTTCTGATCACTTTTGCTGTTCTTGCCTAAAGTCTGAAATGAATTGTGTGACTCGGGAATGCACATTAGGTGTTTGCATGAAATACCAGGCAAAGTGTAGGCACAGTGCTGTGCCACTCTCAAGTATGCCATGCGTCTCTTCTATAGATAATCTTCATGTGTATTAGTGTCATTGATTTAGTGTGTTTTTGTAGAGTGCAAGCATCCTGAATCAGGACCCCATTATGCTTGTCACTGTACAAACACAAAAAAAGAAGGTTTCTTTCCATTCCACAGAGCAGCCTTTGTGCTTAGAGCTTAGAGTAATATAAATGTGTCTTTGTATGGGGAAAATTCAGAAACAGGGAGTAGGTAAGAGATCCCTAGCATGGTTCATGAATGAGATTTCAGTCCTGAAGCCATGCTTAACAATTTATAAATTGAGCAATATATGTGTGTGTGTATTCCCTCTCTGTATTTTTTCCAGCTGCATGTATGTAGAAGTTGCTTTACTGTTAGAAGTACTGATATTATTAATAATAGATTCATACTTCCTATAAAGTCTTTTGATTAGGAATTCAGAGCGTTTGGTAAGCATTGATATACAAATCATGAAGATTTCTGTGCTTTTTAGATTGAGAAGCAAGATTAGCCTCAACCTATAGATGAGTAAACTGAAGAATGCTGTCACAAAATCTTTTGCATGTGCAGGTTTAAAAAGTAGAAATGTTGACTGCTAGTCCTGTTTTTTAACCTCGAGACACCCTGCTTTTCCTTCATGAGATCCTAAGAACTGCAAATTATAGAGTTCTCTCTGTCCAATTATAATTTCTGAAGGTCTCATTCTAGCAAGATGAACTGTAGTATTCAAATCGCTTAAGTATGTAAAATAGGGACTATGGAGTATAATTAATAATATAAATTAAATAAATATTTGCAGCCGCAGTCGTATTGTTGAGGGCTAGGAGGGAATACTGTCTGTAGACCCTCCAGTTATCTGAGTGTGCTTCTAAACTAACTCCTTACCTGGAGGCAGGTTTGGATAACTGGAGTCCGGCAGCAGCACCCGCTGTGTTGAAGCAGTAATTTGGGAAACAGTGTGTGCTGCTAACAGGTAAACTTTGGTGCTGGAGAACAGTTAACATCTTCAGCCATGTGTACCAGAGCTGTCACATGTTTTATAACCTAAGGACCAGGCATGACGGGAGTCCAGGAAAAAATTGTTCACATGGAGAGTATTAATGTGAGGAACAGACTCCACTGCAAGCGGCAATGTAGGCAGCCACAGTGAGCAAACCAACCAACCAGGCTAAAAACAAAAAACCCTGCTGCAGAACACAAAATGCATTGTGATTCTTACCCAAACATTTGACATCTGCTTTTTAAATGAGATACAAAATGAAGGAAATGATACAGGGTTATTAAAAGGGAGGAATTATTTTCCTATTCACGTTAAAAGTTCTTCTAATCCGTTTTAGTGGGGTTTTTTCTTGTTTCCAACTGCACACTCAGTAAGAGTAGAGCTGAAATGCTGAGGTCTGCAGGTAGCTTTAGATCTAGGCTGCGTGTTGCATCCTTTACTGCACACTGTTGAGAAAATGGGTATAAACTGAAGTAGTCCTGGGTGGATTTGACCTCTGTTGCCTATGAATATAATGACTGAGCTGTTAAGTTATTTTCTTTGATAAGCTTTTTAAGAGGGACATTACTTTCAAGATAATGGATTATGATCAGGCCAGTTCCATAGTGTTTCAGTAGTAGTTATTCAGCAGTGTGTTCACAAAGACCTATTTTGTGATAGGGCCAGTCAAGGCATCCTTTAAAAAAGTGCCCATTCATTCTAAGTGTTTGGACTCAGTAGCACTGGAGTTCAGTGTCAGGTCCTAAAAATGTAGGCCTAATTAATTAACGTCCTGCTCAACTCTCTGAAGAAGGCTGGTATTCACCCCAGTACACCACGATGGCATGAAATGGTGACTCATGAGGAGGTCACTGTGCAGAGTCCTGACTTTCCTTAATCTGCAGCAAACTTCCATGGGTTGCAATGCTGCCAGAGTTTCTAAAGCATCAGGAGGGATTTCTGAAGGCCTCAGCAAATCTGGGGACTTCGAGAGTTCCGTGTTGGTGTGCTTTGGCGACAGGTTAACTGTCTTTTTCTCCTAAACAACATGCATGCTCGGCAGATTAGAATGATCAGAATGGCCATGATGAAAATGTACCTGAATTATGCCAGAGGTAACATCTGGACCTTAGCGGACTTGGCACTACACACAAAATCAATCTTGGTTTTGAAACTGTGTGTTTCCTAAGGTACTAATTCCCAGTTGTGGCCACCAAGGCCTATAGAGAGACCACTGCACAAAAATGCCTTCTTCCAAATATACATTTGTTTGATAACCCCAGTTTTCAAAAGTGTGACCTCTGTTAATTTGTCACCAGGCAAATTATTGTCACCTGTTCACTGATTCCATGAGAAGCCCAGGCAGACAGCAGAGCCCCATGCTGGTAAGCATTTCTGGTTTTGCTGTTTGTGGTAATAAGCAACCCACTTACAAATGAGTTGATTGAGGTACCTGCAACTGAGGTGACCAGCCGTGAGTTGTCCAGTGTAGCAGAAGCAGGTTCATCTTGTCTGGAACTGATTCCTCTAGAGCCGCTGAGCCTATCTTGTATTTTCTTTCTAAATAAGCTAAATGGTTATCAGATAAGAAAGACAAAGTCTTTCTCTTAAAATGATCTACAGAATTTCCTGCTTGATGTTTCTTAGAAAGATGAAAACAAGATGAATGGAGTTTCTGCTGTTTTATTTGAGTAGAGTTTAACGTGGAAGCCTGTATTTTTAAAAGCTGCTGTAAACACTTAAAGTGAACAGAGCATTATTTTAAAAAGAAGATAAATGCAATAGCTTTTTACATACATGTGCAGTCTATTGAAAGGCCATCCAAAGCACTGATACCAATTTAATAAGATGATCTTTTGCCTTAATTATACATCTGGGAGATATTAGCTGAACATTTTGTGGAGAACTGTGAATACCTTAGTTGCCAGTTGTCTAAAGTGCAGCTAATGATTGCTTCAGTGCCAGTGTTTTGATGGCTAGAACCTAGGCCTGAATATGAATACAAAGAACTCCATCTAAAAAAAACGCGTGTGCACACACGCTTTTTATACAAAACAGATTTCAACCATCTGCTTGGCACTTAGCTTTGCAACTATAGACTCTGATATGAAAGGGAGCACTGTCCAGATTATGAACGGTATCACTTTTATTGGCACCTTAGAAAAATCCCAGTGTTTTAGAAAGCTTGTTTGTCCAGTGGTTTTCTTCAGGGCAATAATGAAAACAACAGCCTTAGCCAAAATTTTGTGCCTTCCGTAATTTCTCTGATGGCAGCATCTCCCTTACCCTTGCAAAAGATATTTTGTAGTGAGGAAAAGTTTCTGTTCTGCACCTCAGCATTTCCAAGTGTATCAGAGGAGTTTAGATGAGTGGCCCTTGGAACTGACACCCCAGATGGTTTATGACACAAAGCACTGTTTGCTTAGGAATACGTTGTATAGCAGAGTCTGTTGCCCAAGCACTGCAGAGCGTGTCAAATCAGCATGGAAGTTAATGGACCAAAAGCTCTTCTGAATTTAACACTTTCCCATTTGATCTGAATTTATAGCTTTAAATCAGGACCACAGTCTTCCTTTAGTGGTGCAGTGGTGGAAAGTAAAGTTGATACCATAAAGTACAGGCATATAATGCAATCATTTTGGTCCAATTTATCTGTTTAAAGGTTGAGAATGAATGAGACTGATTAAAACCTTTGGTAAAACCCTGTTTAGGAAATATATAGCTATATTAAAAAAAATTTGAAAGATAGGAGATCTGGGTATGTGGGACTTGGGTAATCTGACCAGTTCATGTTTTACCCGTAAGTTAAGCAGAGGAAAATCCACCATATGAGAAAAATAAGTAATCTGTGGAGCTTTCACTCTTTGTTAGCTATTGTCCTTAAAATATGCAGGACAAAACAGTTTCTTCTTTCCTTTTCTTCTTTGAAAGTCCTTCTTTGAAAGGACTTAATAGTATTTTCCCTTAGGTCCACGTTTGGAAAAAGATGGCAAAAATGCAACCTCCTGTGTGTAACAAAGCCTCTGTGTTTGGCCATCCAGTTAGTGCTGTGTCACATTAGTCCTGCATTGTTAACACCTTTGGACAGGGCTAAAGGTTCCTTGCTGCTGTGTCTAGAGAGCTGCTTATGTCAGTTCATAATGTTTCTGGATGCTTTCCTCAGTAAATGTACTTTTGATTTATAAGTAGGGCTGAGATGTCAGGAGGGTGAATAAAAGGACCGATTGATACTTACGTTCTCATTTTATAAAAATTTCATTTTCTTTATGTTACGTGGTCTCAAGAAAGTGCTGCTTTAAACTATTACATTTTATTAGCCTGAGTCTGGCTTTTTGTGGAGAAGATCCGAGATGCTGAAAGGCAGATAAAGTTGGATTTCTGTGCATAAAATGATGATCATATTGGAAACTTAAAAGCTTCTGCATAGTTTTAGTTGAATCGTGGACAGCAAAAATCCGACTCTTTTAAAAAATATGTGTGAAATAAGCCTTAACAGTATTAATGTTTTCAGTCCCAGCAAGAAAATAGACTTGTAGCCCTCTATATAATTCCCATCCTTTCTCTTCTTCAGCTGTTTCCCTTTCACTTTCTCCCCACGTGCAGTCTGACTTGCTTTCTACATTTTTATGAAGAGCCCTGTTATTCTCCCAGGTAGGGATTAAAACAATAAACCTGTTAAGCTAAAGGAAATTCTGAGGCTCTTTAAATGATGATCCAGATGGAAGGAAAGCCAGTTTTCCCACCACGGTGTCACCATGCCTCCCTATAGCAGCTCTACTGGAGCTGCTTAACCATCTGATTAATGAAGCAGTTCTTCATGTTGCATGTCATAAAATGGGTTTCTTCAGGAGTGGGAAATAGCAGCCTATCTGCTGTTGAGCATTAATGACTGCACAAGAATAAGCTCCTGTATTAAGGGATGGGGGGGAAGGAACTCTGTAAAAAACCAGTTTTGAGTGAATTCATAATGAGACCTTTGCTGTTCAGCCTTCATGTTCTTTGAAATTTTAGAGGGGAAAGTTTTCTTGACCAATGTCAACAATTTGGTAATTTTTGTTGCTTCCCCTCCTCCCTTTAGGTAATATAGTCGTATTTATTGTCAGTTTATTTTCTGTAGATTCCTCCAGTCCTCTGTGGTTGGGAGGGAATTCTGGAGCGAGTGCATGGCAAGGTAAATTAGAGATGGCAGTTGGTGGTGTGGGAGGAAGGGTTGGGGGAAGGAGGAGGCAGAGGGTACAAGAATACAGCTACAGTTTTTAAACAACCTGCCAATTGTCCCCCTTTTTATTAGAACGGCAGCTTTTTAAGCCAGATCCCTGAACTGTTTAATTTGATTTACACTGTTAAGACTAAGTTCCCTCATGCTCTAAATACGAGATGAGCAAATATCTTGCCCTCTCCCTTCTTTTTTTTCTTCTCTTTTTAATTTCTTCTTTCTTTCGTTTCCACCACTAAAATTCTGGTTGTGTCTCTTTCTGGCCTCTTAGTGTTGTTTTTAAAGAAACTGCTGCATTCCATCACCCTTCCCACTAAGTTTAGCCATCCAGCCTATGGAAAGCTTGAGATGGAGAGAGGATGGTTTACAGAGGAGGATACTCTTGGTATGTCTGTGATTTTCAGCGAGTTTGTGTTACCATCAGGTTACAGTTGCATCTGCACTAAAGCTGGGTGCAAATGACCAGGTTCAAAGGTTGGACTCCAACTCTCTTTGTGGCTTGTCTTTTCATAATCGCAAATAAAACGAGGTTTCCAATAAGGGAAAGTGAGGTCAGGTACATGTCAGTGCAGGACTTTGGAAATCCCTTGAGGCATTACATGCTACTTGTTCCTTCAAGGAGGCCCTAGACAGATACAGATTTGAAAGTCTCCAGAACAAAGTTGTCTCCTACATTTCAAAAGCTACATAACATCTGTACTTTCGAAGATTCTGATGTCATATTTAATACTGAAAGCAGGAGGAAAGGATGAGCATGTGTGTAGGAAGAGTACCCGATTTTTCTAAAGAAATAAAAAATTGTTTGGGGAAGCATTGCATGTGAGCCAGCAAGTACAAAGCATTTGGGAGTCCTTTTAGAATTTTGGGGTATTTCTAAGTGTTTTTAATCGTTTGGCTCATGCATCCAGTCTCTTTGGAAATCTACCACTTCCATGGGTGTTTTGGGGAAAAATGAGAGCTCGTTTTTTTTCTCTCTCCGTATTTTTATCTGTATGAAACATGAAAGTGAGTGCCTGAAACTTGTTTGACATTTTAGACCCTGTATCAGGTAGAGTTCAATAAAGTAAGACAAGTGCATTGTAACTGAGAACTATTGTGCAGATTACTTGTTTTTCCTTTGAGATGAAAATAACCCAGCTGAATAGGAGGCTCTGTGTAGCACCAAGGGGGGGTCTTGTATTGCGTTTTTTAATTTTAAAAACACTTAGGGAGAGTAACAGGTAAAAATTTTGTTGCACCAGGCACCGGGTGCCTGCGTTAGTCAAGTTTTCATCTCTTATGGACAGTTTTAGAAAAGAGAACAAGGACTAAGTCCAGAGAGCAGTGTTAGCTCCCACCTCCAAAGCTTTTATTACTGGCTCTTCAGCAGCTCCGGGTAGTGGGAACATCCCGGGAAGTTTGTTCTTCCTCTCCCTTTGCAATATCGTGGTGTGAATAAACAGAGGCTGTGCTTGTCACTCGGCCTCCTTGCACAAACCTCACATTCATGTGCGATCGTGAGGCTCTGTCCAGCTCCCACTGGAAACAATTGTGAGGCTCTCATTGACTTCACTTGGGTGTTGGATTGGGCCCATTAGACGGGAAGAAAATAAAGTGGAAGTGTTGTTAACGATGCCTATTGATGCTTTTCCTGGCACAAAGTACTGCAGATAATTGTTTTTTGATGAAATGCAGTTGCATCTAAGTATTACATTTATTAGCTTTTCAAAGGAGGGATAACCAAACTGGACATATGGGGTATTTGAAGTGTGATTGTGTGAGGCTAAGATAATTTCAGGAGAATAGCTTGAGTCGCAGGATATGTGTGATGCCCTTTGTATACAAGATGTGGGATTGGGAATTTATTTTGCATGCACTGGTTCTCACTGAGAAGGAACCCAGAATACAAATATATAGTCATATTTAGAATATATGAGGAGTGCAGCCTCGCTGCTGTAGACTTCAAGACCTGTTAATCAGGCCTGATAGTGATGTGATCTCTGGAAATACTTCAGTTAAGTAGGTTTAATCCTTATTAACAGTAAGTTGCTTGAAACCATTTTGGGTAAAGTCTGGGAAGGAATATAGTAGATTGAACACACAGATAAAGGCCAGCCCTGTTAGGTTTTGAGTGACTTTGATCCCTTTGAAGTTCTGTAGGTTTTGGACTTGCTAAAGAATCAGGCCGTGAACAAAAGAATTTTCACCTCATCTTCAAATTTTTCTGCTGTAATTTTCAGTGTCATTTTCACATCAAAATGGGGCACTTCTTACGTTTCTGGTATAATTTAGGTGTTTCCCCAGCGCTCACCATGACTTGGTTAAGACCTGTGAGAAAGGAAGATTAAACAGTCTGTTTTTCTTAAACCTTATTCTGGAGTGTTCAGGTTAAATGATGTATACCATTTCTCCAGGTTTTGGAATGTTTCCTGTTGACTTCAGTGTGATTTAGCTGTGGATGACTGTGATCCAGAGCCTCTTAGTAGCACAGAGATAGGAGAGGGCAGTGTTTGTTTCAGTGCTTTCTTCTCATCCATCGCGGGGGTGGAGGGAAGGAATGAAGTGGCAGGGCTTTTGTCGCTACTGTTTTTTGGAAATGTGTTCAAAGAACTATTTTGGAAGATGATGGTGAGGTTGTTCCTACTATTTACAGTGCATTGCCAAAACATTGTGCTCTTGTATGAGGTAATAGATGTGGTTTGTGGCGATATTATGAAAACACTGGTTTGTTATGATGATTGCAGAAAAAATCCCATCTACATGGTAACGTATTTGTAATATTTTATTGAAGTGAAACATGGAAAATACAGCATAGCTTGGAGTGCCCTTGGAATGATTTCATGTTTCTGGAACGAAGAAGCTATTGTGCAAAAGTGAAGTGGGTGTATATGACATCAGTTAAAGAATAGATTTTGGGCCATTTAAGCATAGTTTAGGTTTCTTGTTAGTGTTTGCGCTTCTTTTGGTGTGGGGTTGTTCAGGTTTTTTTAGTATCCCTATTACATGTTGTTCAGTTGGTAGCAGGATGCGCTTTAACATGGATAATAATCCAAATTAGAGTACATTTTTTTATTTTGTCCTGTGAAATACAGGCAATATTACCTAAAAGATTAAAAGAGAACTGCTGCTGTTGTAGAGTAAGGAGTGGGACATGGTTAACACCTAACAAGTTATACAGTGTAGTGACTGAAGGATGTCTAAGTAGATAGACAGAGGCAAGAGGACCACAGACTCATTCCTCTCATCATCTAGTCTTGAGGTAAGGCACTCTGAAAAGTAAACAGGAAGAGATTCATGCTGTCACTTCACACACTCCAACTGGACAGGCTGAGCTCCCACGTTTCCCAGCTATGCTGACTGAGAGGTTTGAAATTATTTTTTGAATTTTTTTTGTTTCCTCTTTGTTTACACAACCTATTTTTGTTTCTTGCTTGATTTTAGGTAATGGGTGTTACTAAGTCTGAAAGCTTGGACCTTTTGTGGATTTTTTTTTTTTAGTTTACTAAGGGAATACAGTTAAAGCAACACATTATGGCCAGGACACTTGAACACCCTAGGTGTATAAAACTACTTGTTATCCTACTTTGACAATTTTATATGCCTTCTGAGTGTGTGAGTATTTCAGTTCTAAAACTCTGCTTCATCTGCATGTGGTATCTTCCATCGTGCTCAGATTCAAGCCAGAATCTCTAAATGTTAGGTAGGAGTGGTCTGCATGAGAGCACCATAGGTGCTTCAGTTAGGTACTATCTGTTTGTATGAGGAATAGGTGCCAAAAGAGGTGCATTGGAACATTATGTCACTGAACCAGCAAACCAGCACTGTGGTTTGCTCCATCTTCCTTTTTTTTGTGTGACTTTTTTTGTCTTTTTATTATACATTGCAAAAGACTAACGTATTTATCATTCAGAGAGCTGAAACTTCTACAGTATTTTCTTACTGCCTCTTGGTAATGACATGTCTCCTATAAAGCAGAGCAGGATCTACAGCAGAGATGTAATGAATGACCACAGTCAGTGACTGTGATGTGCAATTGATTTCTGTTTTTTGAAAATATACCCTTAATAATTAGTCATTTGGCTGAACTACCCTATTCTTCTTCATATGAGTTGTGTACAGAAAGAGGCATGATACATGTTATTACTCATATAGCTGTGTCAATAATGATATAAGCTATATAGATGTGAAAAACAGACTAGAATAAATAATGGCAGAGAACTGAACTAAAAAATTTTCCTTATAGGTAAATAGTGGCACTTTTTGGTGTGTTAAAAAACCATAATCTCAGAACAATTATATTAAAAGAATCTCTAAATATGTTATAATCACAGTGGGGTACTTTTTCTGGGTGCCTCCTTTTCCACTTTATACAGGGATTTGACAAAATGTGCAGCATTACATTTATTCTGTGAAGAAGGTGATATTTGGGTTCATGTTCTGTTTGTACAGGAATGTCCTTTTATAATGTAGGTAATACCAGATTAGCAAAGCAAAACAGTTAGACTTAGAAGGTGTGGGTTTGTAGAAACTCACCGCAGATTAATCAAAGAGATGTGAGTAACTTCTTTTCCTGGTGTTGTAAAGCTCAAAATTAAATGTCCAGAGTTTCTGTTGGAATCAGTGGCAGCTGGAAATGCAGAGATCTTTGCAGAGTTAGGCATCCTTCTCCCGTGCTTCAGAAGGTGCTAAAGGCAGAAGGAACTTTCAACTCTTTAAGGTCTTTTGGCCTCACTATCACAGAATCAGGGAGTGGTTTGGGTTGGAAGGGACCTAAAAGATCATCTCGTCCAACCCCACTTTGAAAGACAGGGATGCCACCCACTAGATCTGGTAGCTCAGGGCCCCATCCAACCTGGCCTTGAACTGTGAAATGCTTGTCCTTAGAACATCCACAGTCTTGCTGCAGAGTGAGAAGTGAACAGGAGAAGGAATGACACAGGATGGAAGTGGGGATGGGTTGGGACTGCTTACATGGGTGAACTTGCACAAGAGATACAGCTACCTGCTTATGTCCCACTTTTTGCATTTTAAATGGATGGCGACATGATACCGGGCCCTTGGCTCTTGTTCTTGGATTATTTTTAATTCTTTTGGGTTTTTTTAAGTCGTGGCAGTTCATCATTCAGAATTGCTTCATTTTGTTCTGTAACCAGGGTGAAGAGGAAGGTTTGGTTGGCAATTTATAGGTTGGGGAGGGTGCTGCTGGAAGTATATAGGAGTAGCAAAAAAGAAGGAGAAAAGGGAAACAAAGATTGTTTTAGTCTTTTTAAGGTGTTATGGCTGTACAGGTTTTGAGATTCATCACCAACTGGAAAAAAGTGAGAGACCAAGGGAAATTATCCTGTTTATTTGACTAGGCCTTCCCTTGACTCTGTAAGCTATAATCATCTTTATGCTGGTTGTCTTTCAAAGTATAATTAGCCTGGAAGTGAATGTGGGTGGTGGGTGGTATGGCGAAGTATTTCTTCAGAAAAAAATAAATAAGGCAAAAATGGGCTGCTGAGGAAAAAAGGTCTTGTGTAGCTTTCCAGTTCTTTGGTTTGGATAGTGCATGCATGGAACTCCAGAAACCAAAAGCATCCCAAGTGAAGGTCCAGGGAGACTTCACTAGGAACAGTCTAATTGGAACATGCCCCAGTTTATTATGATGATGGTAACGCTTTGTGCTTCTATTGTGCCCCATGTGCTTCGGCCTCAAGGTGCTTTACAAATATTAAGGGATTAGCTTGCACAATGCTGCTGAAAAATAGGTGTCATTACTGTGCCCCTTTACAGTCCTGGGAACTGGAGTACCAAGGAGTACAACAGCTCAGCTGTGCTTTTGCCTGGAGAGGAGAACTCACATTAAGTCACCCCAGTGCACCAAGAGGCTTGAATAGGGCAGGAGGAAAAGTTGGTTTCTGCAGACCCTTGAGTGTTCGCAGCTCTTCACTTCACTACATTCAGGTGGGGCTTGGTAGACAGACTTGCAACCTTAGAGGGACAGGAGGCAAAATTGTAATTAATTCATCCCTAATTGGCATAGCAGTAAGTAATTCTGCTTAATCCATTCCTTGCTGTGAGGATGAAGTAAAGCTAAACAGTTGAATTGTGGAGAGGGCAAGGGGAAGAGGGGGAGTAGGCAGTGAAAGATGGACAGAGGTAGACAATTCTTATGCCACATGGTGGGAAATGCCTATAAAAATAAGAGATCTTTCTTATTCTTCCCTCAGATTGCCTCTTGACTTAATTAGGTGAAATGCAAAGAAACAGACAATTCATTTTTTAAAAAATCACTGAATTTTCCCTTCCCCTTCTTGTCTTTCATTGAGTCCATGAGAGTCTCTGGAGTGTGAAATGTGAAGACACCAAATTGGAATTAATTTTGCTTTTTCATTTAACAGATTGTGTTACATTAACACCACACTATTGCCAAGCAGCAAACCTTTCCTTTCCTCAGATGTTAGCTACTAATGCAGACTACGAACTGTTGAAAGAATGGTTATACTGAAATGCTTTATTTAAGTTTCTCCTCCCTTGTGGCTCGAGTGGGCCCTGTTTCTGCTAAGATGTATTCACAGGAGCAGGCTCACCGAGTTCTCTTTTATTGCTTCCTGGCAAGTAAGCTGGATTCTATTTCATATAATGTGGCCCAAGTTAGAATTTCAAAGCTCACTCAATCCTCAGAGAGACCTTTGCAAGACTCTCTTCTCCTCTATCTAGACAGGCACTAAACACACTGAGGGCACAATTGAATTAATCAAGACTACTCATGTACAGAAAATCAACCAAGATTCTGTTTAAGAGATGACAACTTTGATATCATATTGTTCATTACCAGCCCAGGAGTTGTTGCTGCTCATGTAACTGGATTATTAAATTGTTTACTGATGACAGATCTTGTTTCCAACATTAAGCATACATTGAGAGTCTTGGTGTAGTTCTCCTGAAAAGAATTATCTATAAATCACATCACAGGATTTATTTTCTCTCCCTAAACTGTGTTTTACTTGCACTTGTGGGTGTGGGTTTGTTTTTTTTTATTTTCAGTCCTACAAGTTTAGCCCAGGATATGACAGTCAGGCAGTTCTCTGACTCACATGGCTCTCAGTGTATCCAGTGCTCAGGACTGTTTAGTGAGGTGGTGCCATTTGACATTACCCCTGTCCAGAGCAGAAGCACACCTTAATAGTTTGGATGGATTCCTTTGTTTTCTTTGTTCAAGATTCAGGTATTCATAGTTCAAGCTCCTGCAAGAGCAGCGACCCATTCACTGACACCATCTCACTGATAAAAATGCAAGTCTATTCCCTTCTTTTTTACCAGATTTGTGTCTCATCTCTCTGTAAGATTCTATTCCATTTCAAGCTTCCTGCCCTTTGAACTAGAAATCTCATATATATTATTTAAAAGCTCCTGTGCTGCAACTGTAAACCTAAATTATTTGAATTTTAGAGTATCTGAGCAAAACTGTCTTTGAAGGACGGTTCTTCTTTCAGCTGCGGTACTGTTGTATTTTTCTGTCTTTATGGACTGTAATCCCATTGCATTTGGAATTCTTGGGACTCAGTGTGGAGTTGTTGCCAATGGACAGAAGTCATGAACTCAGTGAGCAGTCAGTCCTTTTAAATGTGAACAAAACTCTTTTACTCTGTCTCTGTGTGTGTGTGTGTTTTCAAGATGATGTGGTTGCACAGGTACAGAATTAACCTTCATTTTGATTTTTACAAAACCAGAGAAATACATTGCAGTGCTGCTGGAACTGCCATTCTCAAGTGTAAAAGGCTTCAGCTCCTGCCGTGTTACACCTACAACCTATGGTAGTGGCATTTCACCTCTTTTAGGGTATTTTTACCTGTAGACCATTTTCAAGCTAAAATACACTGATGTGCTTTGTAATCATACAGCCTTTTGTGGACACTATTTCCAGATACTATATTTCTAAAAAATTTCATTACCTGCCTGTATCTTCCCTCTAATATTAATTCTTTGCTTCCTTTTAACTATGATATGATGATACGCGATTAAATGTTTGTCAGACTTGCAGTTTATTGCGGTCCTCTTTGGGATCCTGGTTGTTTTTTAAAGTAGGGTTTGTCAGGTGTGTTTGGTCCCACTTAAGGTGAGAGGTGTGTGACATTCGTGGTTGCTGCAGTAAAGTTAGCTGTGACTATCCATTAAAGGGGATTAAAGTAGGAGCTGTGAAAATGTCAGATGATGTACACTGGTCACAGTATTTCCCAAAATTCTGAAAACTGTGTTTAGTGTATATACTCAGCAATTCTGGAGAACTGTTGTCAGAATCTTTGCATCAGGCTGGATTGGATTTTGACATGCAAACTCTTGTACAAAAAGGTCCTGCTCTGATTCTGTGTGACCTGAGGTGGTGAACACTTGGTCTCTTCCTGAGTTCATTTTCACAAACAAAGTCTGGAATGATTTTCTAAAATGTTTACTGTTAGATTGTAAGCATTGACTTGCAGTAGAAGAAAATCATAAAACTGGAAAGGGAAAGATGAAGTTTGTATATGTCAGCTTGAGTTTGACAGTACAAAACAATGTGTTCTTTATTAACCACCATTGGATGTGTTTAAATTAATTGTAGCTGCTACTATACATGGGAAGGTATGGAATGTAAAATATAACATTAGTAAGAAATGCTTTCCTTTTGGTGGATAACTAATTTTTAAGCTGCCTGGAAAATGCAGTGGCTGGACAGAATTCTCTTAGCAAGGAAGCCACCTGCCCTGGAACTTTGCTGGGTTTAATAGGGGCTGATTACACAGGTGGCAGTGACAACAATGGTAGATTTTCTGAGAAATGCATTATTTTCACAGTGCCACTGATGGAAGAAACGCTTAGTAGCAGCTGATAATTAATGATCAATTTGGAGATTATCACCGACAATTTACAAAGGTTGACTTTTCCTTTAGAAGTCCCTTTGGATAAACTGGATGGTAAATTACCTGCCTAAGGCTTTTACTTTACTCCTGCTAATAAGATGAAAATGAATATGTTTGAAGAGCTCTGAACTGAACTTTTCAGACTGTCTGATAATCCATACAACTCTTCTTTAAACATCTTAAGTGAGTGAGCAAATAGAGACTATAATAAAATTGAAAACCGTCATGTGAGCACATGTTACCACCCTGTCTAAGTAATAGGGCATGACAAATAAGAGGCACTGCTGTAGAGTTCATATTTTCATTTTATGGCATGCATTAAATATTTGATCATCAGCCAGCAGAGAGGAACAATTGGGCTGAGAGTATCATTTGCAAATAGAGGGGTGAGATTTAGACTGTCACAGTCTGAGCATGGGATGCAGAACTTGTACATCTTAGTCCATGCTTCAATAGCTCCTCTTTAATTTGTGGTGTGCAGACCTCCTAAAATCCCCTGCTGTATTTCTTCAGACTAGAAAAAGGAGTTAGTAATCTGTATTTACTTTAGAGGGGATAATAATCCTTATTTACTTCACAGGAGAAGGGATATGTGAAGAGTAATTAGTATTTGTAAGTGCTTTTAAGGATGATGAAAAAGGTAGTGCAAGTGTAGAATGTTTGCTAACAAATTGGGTACAAGAAAGAAGAGGAGTAAGATGAGGTTTATAGAGCTGTGAAGGTGCTTGGAGACATCGATGGGCTCCCAGTCAGATTTTTAGAAGTCTATAGGTATCTTAATATTTGAAGCATATTTGAAATTCTCTTAACAGCAAGGCAAGATCGTTGTTTTGGGCACTTTAATGTCTTTTAAAATCTGGCCTGTGCTTTATATCCATAATGTGGGGTGGGAAGGAGGCAGAGGGAAGTCAGCAGCTAGGGGTGTAAAGGCTTGGTAACAGCTGCACTTTCTGATCATCCTCTCTAAACCAAGGGTGGAGATGGAGGATGTGAGAGAATAGAGGAGAGAGGTAAAAATCTTTGCACATCTGATGAGTTCTTGTACAAGGGAGGGGTATACAGACTGCTAGAAATGCCAACCAGTGAAACTGGACAGTAGTGAAAAGGATTCAGTGACATTCTCCTGCTAAATGCTGTTTATTTAGGTTTTGGGGCTTTTTTTGTTGAGTTGCTTTGTTTTAATTATCACTGCCCAGAAAAGAGTGTTGAATAGAATTTTATGTAAATATAGTCATTAGGTAAAAAAAAACCAAAACAAAACATTTTTACAGTCTGTTGGCAGGACTCCATGTTGGAACTTCCTTAAGAGTTGGACTCAGTGAACCTTGTGGGTCCCTTCCGATTTAGAATATTCTGTGATTCTGTAAAACTTAGTTTTGCAGTTTCAAAATGCAGTAGCTGATGAGAGAACCTAATTTTTGTCATCACTTAAGTGTCAGTACACACAAACCCACTGGGTAAATGAATGATACAAGTAAGTAATGCAAACCACAATCACCAATAGAATGTTTCCTTTTAAAAAAGGAAAATCTGAGCTTGCAGAGCATTTTATAAAGACAGGTAAACATTCTTAACTCTTATGTAAAAATAGAAAAACTGGGAGCCAGAAAGGTTCAATAAATTATGTGGGATCACACGGGAAATTGCTTTCTTCTGAATTCTTAATGTTGAGTCCTGCTTTCATTGTCCATCCTGAGGCAGAGAGGGCATTCAGGAGTAATCAGTCTGGTCATAGTTTCAGTGTTTGTGCTTCTTTGGCAATCATCAATGCCAAAGGCCATTCCTATATTTCAGAAATAAATTTCTCTGATGTATTGCAGTCAATCCTTTCTCCTAGGTTTCATTCAAATGGTTCTAGAGCTTGCCAGGTGTCCACTTACCCAAATCAAAATCTATTTACTACCTTTTTAAAAAAAAAAAACGTGATAGTGGACCTTTCCTGTTGTGTTTTATATCCAGTTGAGGCTGTTAACCTTGAAAACGTAACTTATCATTAGCCAGTGATAACAGAGGTGTTTGTTAATATATGGTGCTAATGAATCCATTATTTTTCTCCATGCCCTAGTTTATTGTGACTGTAATTATTCCTGATCAATTACTTTGGTTGCAGCAGGCATGCCACAGAGTGACTACGGATCTTCCAATTAAGAAGTTTTCTTTCTAATGTTGCCTTCAGATACGTCGAAAGGCGTTCTGTTGCCCATGGACTGCTTTTTTACATGTCTGAATTGTTCTCAGTGCCGAATCCATGTAGCTCATGTAGGAAAAACAAAAAAGTGATGTATGTGTGGGGAGCGTGGAAGGGAAAAAAAAAAGGGGGAAGTAAGGAAGTTGGTTGTTCATTTTTGTTTAAGAGAGAAGTTAATTTTCTGAGATGCTCAGCACCTACACCTCTTCTGCCTGAAGGAATCCAAAAGTCCTCGCTCTTGAGGGTCAATGGTGCCCTTGGAATGCCTCATTTCCCTTGCAGTGGTCATTTTCCTCATGAGACTTGTGACATACGTTTTAGATCTGAACATCTGGATTCAGATTCACTTATAATATAATTAAGTGTATCCCCAGTGGGGAGAAGGTTTTTGATAGAGGAAGTCTTTTCAAGAAAGCTATTATACCACTTGTTATGGCAATAGCAGCCAGGTTTACTTTACGGTGATGTATATTTATTTTTTTCAGGTGACTGTTGCTCTCATCTGAAGTTGGACTTCCATGGCAATACGTGCCTTAGACTGCTAAATTGTTTTAGTACGTCTTAGTAAAAGTAGTTGGTAGGAAAGAGCATTTTAATGGTGATTTTTTTAAGTGTGTTTGAAGGCAGTGTGTGGAGAGTGTGAGGTGGGGGAAGAGGCAAATGTTTATTTGAAGATGTGTTTGAATGAATCTTCCTACATAAATTTGCCAGTGTTAGGAAAGAGGGGCTCTGCCCCTTTTAGATCACAAAGGCCTCTCAGCGGGGGATGGTTTTGGTAATGGAAAAAACAAAAAAGGTTCCAGTATGTGGTGGAGGAGTTAAAATAAACAAACACAATGGATGATTACTTCTCTCCATCAAGGCTTCTTTATCCTTGCAAGCTCAGTCAGCGGTCAGCATGTTAGACACCCCTCCCTGTTTTATCCACCCCTGAACCGTGTCCTTTGACAGCGTTGGTTTGTACAGCTGGGGCTTTGTAGAGCTGGATGGGCACCGCTGCTGAGCTACAGACGTGAAGGTAGACAGAGCACCTATGCAAGGGCGAATGGCATCCTCCGAGTTTCCTTGGAAGGAATCATATTCCTTTCAGGGTTTTTCTCCTCTCCGCCCGACTCCACAGCTTCCAAAGCTTTTTAAAGTAGATCTCTTTTTGCAATGGTGCTGCTGTGCTTGCCACTGCAGCCTTTCTTAAGGAAAATTTGAGGTGCCTTATGATTCTTAAGGTTGTCTGTTCAGAATGGTCTCCCGTTTTCCTATTTGTTGATTTGTCTTCACTTTGCGTGCCAATATGCATTTGTTTGTGCAAGGATATACGTGTGTTACCTGACTACGAGCTGTATTTTTCTTGCCTAGCAGCTCCAGCTGTGTCTAGAGTTAGTTTGTTAAGCTGGGTAATTATCAGCTGGTTATGGTTGTTCTTTTCTCTTGCAGTGTGACAGGTATATCTTAGAATCAAAGCAAAAAATCAGCTTTCACGCAGCTGAAAAGTCAATCCGTTTACCTACATGAGGAAGAGTGTTAGCATGTGCAAGCAAGTTCTGAAAAGTGTCCAGTAGTGTTGGAAATGGAACATGGATGTTCAGAAATCAGAAAATTACAGATGTGAAAGAGGCTTGTACAACACTACTGTGAGTGAACAGATGTATGATTGCACCACCCATTTTTTTAATGTAGATTTTTAATTCTTACACTTTTCTGAATAGAACTGGGAAAAGAGTACTACAGTCACAAGATAACTGAAGAAGACTTCACAGTACAGCGTGCACAGTTAGTGAGGCAGGAGCCCTCACATCATACAATAAATTTTTCAGGTTCTAGCCCTCATTTGTTGGGCCGGAGAGGGCGTGACTGTGGATCATCTGAAGTAGGAGATACGAATGCCAAACTGCCTGAACACTTGGAAAAAAGTTCATTTTCTCTCTTGCAATATCAGAATGTCTGAATAAAATTATTTTTATTTAAACAATTTTTGTTTTACTCTATTGGTATTTCAGAGTAATTTTCCGAGGCAGCAATTTTCACTAGTTTCTGAAAGGCAACATCTGGGCTTTGGAACAATCTCGTTTCAGCTTTGAAAATCCTACCTCAAATTGCTTATACATTATAAATGTTCAAATTTTTTTTGTGGTGTTTTTTTAGAATAATGGAAAAACAATAATGTATTTATTCCCTGTGATTTTATCTTCAAGTTCAGTTTGATTTTTCTTTCTTGGGGTCTTCAGGATTATTTGTTCCTGGGCCAAGAACGCACCTGTCATGTACAAACCCTTCAGAAAGGGAGGAGCACGCACATGGATGTGAACAAAAAAAAAAAAATAAAAATTCTGAGCAGCTGGGATTAACCTGTTGGAAAGAAAATGTTTGCATCCATTAGAGACATTGCTGTGCTTTAAGTATATTTTTTTCATACCCCACCCCACCAAACGCACAGATGCAAAACTGATTTCACTGTGTCTGTAGTTCTTAAAGGTACACGTATCTTCTCTGAGGCCTCAGTTCTGCTCCCACTAAACTTATTTAGAGGCCCAGTATTTCAGTGGTGCAAGTTCATGCAATCAGTGGTTATCCACTTTACTGGCATGATCAGTTTTGCCAGGAAACATACAGGACATGTGTCGATGGATGTGTTTATGAGTGCTTGTGATTTTTTGCATTTTTTTTTGCGAAGTGATAGACATAGTGCAAATGTGGATGCTGGTTGGAGCAGGAGTTTATAGAATAATGGTAGAATGATACTGCAAATTCGGGTGTGTAAACACCAGTGAGTACCTTGAAAGTTATTTCATAAGTGCAATTATATGTACATTTATAGGAAGGAAACACACATGCAATATAAAGTTATTATTCTGAACTTAACGGTAGGGAAATTGAGAGTGAAGTGGGGAAAAAAAGAAACTTAAAAATTTCCTTGTGTCTGGTTTGTTTGTGATTACACACAAACTCTGCAGAGGAAATGTTGCTTAGAAAATACTTAAAATACCATTTGTTGAATTTTAAAATTAAATAAAGGAAGGGGAAAGGAGAGGGGGCTTGAAGCTCAGTAGCTGTTTGGCACACACATCAGACAGTGGCGTGATGGAGGAGTGGAGAAAGCTGTGTCATATTCTACCAAGATCTCAATCAAAATAATGGCTCCTCATACTAAAATCTAGGTGTCTTTTGGAAGAGAACTCCTATTATTAATGTTGATTCTACTGAAAGTAATTAATCATTTAACAATGCTTGAAGAAAAAGTTTATGTCAGCTTGATTAGACAAATACTGCGAATGACCAAGAATAAGCTCCCAAAACTGCAAAAGTTTTAATATTAACTAACTTTTCAAAATGAGCCCATGCTTCCTCAAATTTCTTTGTCGTAAGTCAGTCCTAATTGTCATAATTTTAAAGCTGTTTCCACTCCTTGCCGTCATTTCACTGAGTGTCAGTGGGAATTAGGTATGCACGTCTATGTGTGATGTATGGATTCCTTGTGCGGCACAGCTCTCCCACTCAGTGTCTGGAGAAGGGCTGATGACTTTTATGCCATTTTCAAGTATTAGTTTGTACAGTGAAATCTCAAGGCCTGAAATCTGTAATTATTTGACTAGATCCTCTTTGTAGTTCAGCAAGCAGAAGAGTGATGATTACCTAATGTCACAGTGATTGAGATGGTGCTTTTAGCAGTGAGCAGTTCCTAAAACTTTACATGAGAATAAAAGCAGAACTCTGCTATTTTTGTGGTGGCATGAGGACAAATTTTAAATAATAATAAAAAGTACAATAAATAAATAATAAAAAAGGAAGATGTATGCGGAGCTGAAGAATGGGGGGAGGTACATTTCTGAAAGATTGGGGGGTGGAAGGAAAGGAAGCCAGAGTTAATTTGAGGATGCACTGGAAAATAAATGAGCTTGTGGATTTAATTCAAAATCATCCAAGCAGAGTCTCTTGCATGAAAGAAGCCAGTGATCAGGCTCAGTTTACTTGAAACATCAACAATGACTGCATCCTGCTGTTTCAGAGTTTGTGCTGATAGATGCTTATCGTCTTTGACACTGCACCACCACAGTTGTGTGTTGCCTGTGCCATAACCATGTTATCAACTATGTGCCTCTTCTGGTTTTAAGGAGTTCTCAAAACTCACAGATTTTGAAGTTTGATCTCTCAGAAACATGCTTTTCAGCACCTAAAATCTCCTCCTGTAGTTTCTGGTTTATAAACTTCTTTGAGATTTTAGGTTTTCTTAGTTGATATACAGATGAGTGAAAAACAAAAAGCTGATGAAGTTGACAGGTACCAAACAAAAATCGTGAGAACACAGGTTCTCATGCTAAAGCTGGTTTTGAATGTATGTCTCTGGGTGAATTGCTAAATGTTCCTGCTTAACACATACCAGTGAGATCCAAAGTCTGTGTGAGATCTATGAAAGAATTAGGTAATATTCATTAGAGTAACAGAATATAGTAGATAGGTGTTCCTTCATTACCTTCCCAATTCTGTTTTGGTTGAAGGCTGGTTTGTTTCAGGCTACAGTATCTCACTAAAAAGTTGGTCACGCACAGTCTTTCCCAGTTACCTGCTTCAAAAAGTCTATTAAAAACTTTGTATAACATGTTGGGCATTTTCAACGTGAACTTTTTTTGACAACAGATTTTTACTAGACTTGATTTTACAGTGGTTTTTCGTGCATAAATTCCTTGCAAGTGCAAGAAAATGGAGATGATAAAATTTTCGTTGATGGCATAGAATTTTTAGAAAGTAGGGTTTTTTGTTTTCATTTTTCTAATTAAAAAACGGTTTTGTTAATATTTTCTTGAAGGACACTTATAACAACTTTATTATTTGAGAGTTTCAAATCTTGTCAAATTGAAACCGTTTACCACTGGAATTTGGAGCAGTAGCTTTTATCAAAAAACAGTTTCCACAGTATGTGGAATTTCAGGTTTATAAGCCAGGCTGCTGATATTACACTATACTTTAAAATGGATTGAGGATAACATATTCCCTTCCTGTTTTATATTCAGAATCCTCTAAACTGGAGGACTATCAAAAATCGTTTAAGTTACCCCATACAGAGAGGAAATCTGGAAATCCAAAGGGAGAAGGTGGACCGGGTGAAATGGAAATGATTGGGTGCCCCTAACCATAGGATTACTTGTGGCAGCTCTAATAATAGACAACTGCACAGAAATATTACGTAGGTTGTGCTGTAGTGATCTTGGTTTGTGTTAACAAAGTTGACTTGTTCACCAAAACCACTTTTGAATAACACAACTTATTTGTAGCATATGTGCATTTTAAAAGATGGCTGATTGATATGATCTTAGAAAGTAATAATTAAGAGATTATTCCACCTCAGTGTGAGTGACAGATGAGAGCACGTTTCATGCGCAGTTTTTACTGATTAGCAGATTAGAGAGCTTTGCTTCTTTTTTTTTTTTTTTTTTTTTTTTGATTGTAGAATTACTTCAGTGAAGAATTCCAAACCAGGCTGTAAATGACTCAAAGATATTGCCAAATGAAGTCTGTTTTTAGTGGTATGTGTAGAAACAAGTCAGGCTTGCAGTTCCCAGTGGGACAGTGTGTGGGAGTCTGCCACCCTTACTCATGTTGAGTAATACCTTATTACACAAGTAATCTTGTCAAAATGAATAGAGTTGGTTTTTTTAAAGGTACTAGTTATTCAGTGTACATAAATAATTAATTACTTTGGGACCAAAACAGAATGGAAACCGTTGTTAGTGTTAACTGTCACCTCTTGCCTGGGCTGTGTCCAAGGAGAGATCATAGTTTCAGTAAACCTGGGAAGAAGAACTGTTTTATTAGCATTAAATGTGATGAGGCAGATGCACTGCTGACATTTTGGATAAGCTTGTGTTTATGCATCTGTACGTGTGTGTGTGTGTATGCTTATACATTAGATGCGTGTAGTAGTGCTGCTGTCTGTAATCATAATTATTTCCTGCGGAAAGGCAGTCTGCAGCTTTCCACCAAGTACTGTAATTAGAGGTAAATATCCCTGCAGAGAGTCAGATTGAATCCCACCGAAGTTTTTGGACTGGTTTAGCACCTAGTATTTGATTTGGGCTCAGGCCATGTTCAGGAGCAAATTCCTGGTGCTGTTGGTACTGGGCTGACCCGCCACGCTGCTGCTGGTGTGCTCCTCTTGTCCTCATACCCTGTTCCCATCTCTGACATACAGGGCCGAGTGATTTAAACTCTGTCTGTGAGAAAGACTTGGTTTGTAGCTGCCAGAGAAACTCAAGAGGTGAATGTTTTCATGCCGATTCAGAAACTGGCTGTGCGACTCCAGTCAGGCGCTGTCACGCCTGGTTATGGTGAGAAAACAACAATGCCTCTCTTGATAAGGGAAAAAAAGAGTCTTGCACAGTCAGAATTTTGACATACAATTTAAATCATCTTTCTACATCCTGTGGACTTGGAGCTGTCAAAGAGGCAAAGCTTGTGTTTGAATGGAAAAGCTTTTTATTTCTTTAAAAAGTGTACCAACTATAATTATCCATAACTTTGCAAGCCTGTTTTAATGCTGTTTTATAATTACAGGTCTTAATGCTAGATTATACAAAGTCATTTATAAATAGTCAGAACAGAGGGACTTTGGGAGTTTTTAACCTGTAGATTGCTGTGGGTTGTGGCGGCTGACAGGATTTTGCCTGTGTATGTATGGGGTGAGCTGTGTAATGATTGATGAATCCCTTAATTAACTCCCAACAAGTTAAGATTTATGGCCTCATATCTTTTTCTCTTGACACATCTGCGTTTGTCACTTTTGAAGACATGGATAAGCCCCTTCTCCAAAAGCTTTTGTAGGTATCTGAAATGTTTCTGAGGTATTTTGCTTAATGTAACAAGATTAGAGTTTTATGACATAAAATTTATGAAATTTTATGGCATGAACAATCAAATTGGGAAGGATGCAGGTTGTGTGCTAGAGGGCACTATCTCCTTGAGTTCTGAATACCACTTCAGATTTATTTTGGGAGTACAATCATGTATGAAATGAACCAAAACCAATGAACAAATGGAGATGTAGTGGGGGACACTTAAGTCAGATTCTGTTAAAAATAGTAATAATAAAAAAATATATAGCTGGGGAAAGATCACTTTTGTGAGACACTGAATTCAAGGGAAAAAACAAGCAAGCAAAATAGTCATATTCAGTAGCCTGAAGTTATTTGGATGGAACCAATATGTGTAGATGGCATGAGGAAACAATTCATGTGGATGTAGTGTAGCTCTTACTTGCTCCAGTGGGGAAATCCAGCCATGCTGAAGTCAGTGCAAAAACTCTGAGATCAATAGACACAGGGTATCAATTTAAGCCTACAAAGAATCTGTTATATAAATTGAAGGGCAGTAAAGAAATACTTGGAGAAACTGTTGTAATATGAATCAAATAAATTATTTGTTGGATAAGAGTGAGTAAGAACAGTGAAGTTTTTACTTCCCTGAAGAAAACATTCTTGCTGCCAGGAGAAACATTTATGTATTGAAAATTTAACAAAAAGTGTGTTGGTTTTTTTTTTTAACTGCAATTTCTGCATATTAAGAAGCCTTTCTGAAAACACATCTCTTTACCGGAAACAGTATCAAATTGGAATTCATCACCGGAACTAAATCTTCAGTTCTGTCTGAACCATTGATGAAATCAAATATAGGAATACATTTCATAATTCCAGTGTGTCTGTGGAATGGCCTGGGTACTGCCTGTGTCCCAGTGCATCACAACTTTGCAGATTTAGGTTCTCTAAAAAGTTACCACCTACCTATTTTTATTCAGTAGAAATGATTAATGACATTTCAAATGCAGTTCTTCTTCCAGCAATTAAGTTGCAATAGATTTCATCTGCAGTGACACCCTTTTACGTTCAGAATCTGGTCCACTGTATTGCTGCTTTTCTGAGTTACATCTTAGGGTTTTGGTGTTTTTTTTAATCCTATCCATAAGTTGATATTTCCTCTTCTGTTGTAAATCTTCTTTCAG
Source organism: Oriolus oriolus (assembly GCA_013400235.1). NCBI lineage: Eukaryota > Metazoa > Chordata > Aves > Passeriformes > Corvidae > Oriolus > Oriolus oriolus. The sequence continues at coordinate 160,945 of VXBT01013162.1, forward strand.
AGTGATGTAATTCAAAACCCTTCTGAGTTTAAATTTGAGGAAAAGATCTTGAAGTCATGTGAGCTGTAAGCTGTTGTGTTATCACTGAGGGTAGATCCGGGATGTTTGCAGTCCTTTGTTAAGATGGGATCATTCCAGTACTTCATTAGATCTAGATCTGTTTAAAAGAGCTCAGTTTCAGATAATGTTGTTACTCAGAATTTAGCTGTTTCCCTTTCCTTATTATTTGTGGTGGGAACTCTACTTGCATCTTAGATATGGAATCTGTTAAGACCTGGTGTTAGATCAGTAGGATAATGAAGGTATACGAAAAGAAGAGAATTAGAGGATGCATGATGTGGGGGCATTTCAGATTTGGGAACTGGACCAATAAAACTGTAGAAATAATTAAAGACACTTATAGATGACATTTTCTTGTGTCATGTTTTCTACTCAGGAACCTGTCAGAGATTTGATCCTTTGCTACTATAGACTTTGATAGTTACTATCCTTTTGGAAGACATTTCCAAAGGTAGATATGGATCTATTCATTTATTTATTTAAATCTTCCATTTTCTTGTGGAAATTTCCCAGATGTTCATAAGGAGTAAGCAATTTCTGTGCAACTGATTTTTGTCTGACTGTGGATCGAGCTGCCTGAAAACAAATTGCATTTGATATCTGAGCTGTCCAGGTTTGTATATCCATTTCTTTGAGTGTGCTTGGAAGACTAATGCAGATTAAGGCCTCAACTTTGCTGCCTTAGACATTTTAGTAATTTGTTAGTCTTCTAGGACGGTGATGGGCACGTGGCTTATAATTTAAAGTGGATGTTTTAGAGACAAGGGGAAAGGTTCTTTTACCCTTTCTACTATCACTTTAGTTTGGCCTACAATGCAACCTATAGGTTTTCATTTTAGATCAAAAACAAAATAATCTCTGTTATTGCAAGTGCATGGAGGTGGACACCTCTATTATCTTCCTTGTCTGATTATATAAATTCTCTGCAGAAAATTATTTCATCCCTGTTGGGAACAATGACAAGCAGAAGATCTGAAACTCTATATTCACATATAAAGTTAACAGAAGAGCTTTATTTCAGTGTGATATTCAAACTTTCCTTTTGACAGAATCTGTGTTATTCTAGGTTAACAGCAGTAGGAGTTCTTGACACAGTTTGAGTATATAATATATAATCCAAATCATCAATACAAAGCAAGGCATCCTCTCTCTCTATAATTTATTGTCAGTGTGAATTGCAGTGGAGACTTTTGTACATGGTTTACAATATTTTCAGTCATTTTATCAAATATAAATGTTCTAAAGTATAGAAAATTACTGTGGAATAATTGGCTAATGATCTTGTGTCCCTCCCTTTTTGTTTGCCAAAATTGAGACAACTGCTTACTGCTGATTTTCAGAGGGATTTGTAGAAACCCAGGCTTCTGTTAAAGTAGTGTTAAAATGAGTAACCAAAAAACTTAAAATCAGTAGCAAATGTCTATCTCGGTGCAGTACAATGCAGAATATGGATAATTCACATTTACTTTAGAAGGGAGCTGTATGGTTTCTGCAGAAGAGCTTGAGATCTGTCACATCAAACATAGCTGTAAAATGCTGAATTCAGTGGGCTAGTAGAAAACTGCCAGTAAGAGTCTATCTGGTGATCTCTGTCTTTGTACATATGCTTTGTTGCAGACACGTAGGTGGGAAAGCCTAGAAGACAGAATTCAGGTAGGATGTATGAAGTGTTAGTCTGTTGGACTAAGTCAAACATTAATAGAAAATACAGATTGCTTCTCTAAGCACCAGCAATAGGTGATGTTGAGAACAGGCAATGTGCAGCGGAGTATAGGTTCTGGTAGGGATTTTTTTGTCTGAGTTTTTGTTGTAGGTTTTTCTGGTTTTTTCTTTTCTTTTTTTCCTTTTTTTTTTTTTTTTTAAATATAACCTAACTTGTCTCAGGAGGCAAGGCTCAAAATGAGATCATTAGAAGCAAAATAAGTCCTAACAAAGGGCTGTTTAAAGTCACTGTTTGTTTTCAGACCCAGTTGACTGCTGCTAAGAACCATTCCATGCTCAATATGCCAAATCGTATGGACATGCTCCACCTCACAGCAGCCCCACACATGGTTCAAGAGGCTGCTGGGCTTTTGAAATGCAGTCCTTTAACTGTGAAGCGGAAAATAAAAATGGGGTAATTAGAATCATAAATACAAGATTTTCAAGGAGGAGCATTATTACTTCAGCCTCTTTTTTAACTTTCACATACAAATCGTCTTCAGTTTCCTTGTTCATAACTTCTCTTTTTTCCTGTGAAACATTTCCCTATTTTTCTTTTCTTTTGGCTGTGCCTGGCAGAGTTCTTACTTCTCATTCCACTCCTTGCCGTTGCTCCTGCTTAGCACAGGGATCCATTATGCCATCCATGGACATACCCTGATTTCATGAACTTTTTTGCTGTAATTAATCCCAGAACTTGTCTGCATTTTAAGACTTCACTGTACCTCTCTATTTTGGAGAACAACCTGGAAGCATTCTGGGTTCTGTAAGATTTTCCGTAGTGCTTGGCTTGGATGACACCTGAATTTGCCCATGATTTAAGCTTCTTTCAGTCTTTCTAAAAGTTGAAGATAAACACAAGCTATCAGACTGGTGTTATCAGACAGTATCAAAAAATTCACAATGTAGGCTGGAATTTCAAGTCAGTATTTCTGTGTGGTTTTTACAGTGTGTGTGCTCTATGTATCTTCCTTGTGTGTCCTTTTTTATATAGTTGTAGATGTAAATTACATTTTCGTGGGGGTTTTTTTCTGATCTAGCTATAGATAGGAAGAATTTGATATATAGATAGAAAGATTTGATAGCAGATCTTCATTCAGTCAGTACACCTCTGACTTTATGTTGTCAAAAAGCTTAGATTATTAATGTCCAAATGTTTAATTGCTTAACTATACCAGATCTGCAAACCTGGAAAGATCCTTGCAACATGACTATAACACTCAGTTGCTCACATGGGTGAAGTTTTGTAAACACAGACGTTGTGGCTTGCTAGCAAGTTCTTTTATTGTATTGTATTTTATTTTACTTTACTTTTTTTATCAGTTGTGGTCGATAATGACATGCGGATGATTATTCCTTAAAAGCTAAGTTGACAATAGCTTGTATCGGGAGACATTCTATCTTTTGCAAATGCAAAACTAGATGGATATTTTTTTTAAAGGAATTGCATTTCATTATGCAGTCTTAGGTGAATTTTCATGTTTAAGAAGCCAGAATACAGGAGAGTGCTATATTAGTGTATTATTCTCACAACAAACAAGCCACTGTTCTGTTGCTACCTGCTTGGCCATTGTTCCCAATTGTGTGTGCTTTGCAGTGGTATTTGGATGGTTTCCTGCTCTCTGCCAGCACAAAAAAGGCATTTCTGTTACAATGGCCCCTAACCACACAATGACGGCATTAAGGATTTATTTGGAGGTTTCATTATTTTCTCCTCTTTTGTTCCTTCCAGGATGTCTTCCAAGCGACCAGCCTCTCCGTATGGGGAAGCAGATGGAGAGGTAGCCATGGTGACAAGCAGACAGAAAGTGGGAGAAGAGGAGAGTGACGGGCTCCCAGCCTTTCACCTTCCCTTGCATGTGAGTTTTCCCAACAAGCCTCACTCTGAGGAATTTCAGCCAGTTTCTCTGCTGACGCAAGAGAACTGTGGCCATAGGACTCCCACTTCTCAGCACAACACAATGGTAGGTTTGCTTATGGTCTATTGTGCTTACATCCATTCTTTGAATTCTGCCTCTGCAGTAGTTTGGCATCCAGATCTGTACTTTATGGAGTGTACAATGCACAGCTACACGTACAGAACATGCCACGATAGTGTGTAAGCTCTGACCTAGCTGGGCTGCCTCTGCCCTCCAGTGCAAATGCTAAATCACTTGCAGTGCAGACTTTTCCTCACCTTTGCCTGATGGCATTTAGGGTGCTAAAATTTGTTAGCTGCAGTGATGTGAATTGGAAGTGTATGTGTTCAGCAAACAGCAAATGGGTTTGGAACACTCTAAGTGAGAGTCACGTTTGGCATGGTGTCTGAAATACCACCCTAATGCCAAGTTTGTGCAACGGTAAAGCATGAAAGTCTGTAAAAAAGGGTAAAAAAAACGAAACTTTGAATTTTGATGACTTAAAAACTTAAGTCTAAAGTGTAATTCACGTCACAGATACCTACAAAAAAATTTACTGTGCTTATGAAATTAAATCAACGTAATACTTTTTCACTTGTGAATTTCCACTCTACAAATGACACTGAGCACTTAATTCCTTACATGTAGCAGCCTGGGGGAAGTCCAGGACTGGCTGTATCTAAAAGAAGACAAAACAATGCCATGTTCCTTACTAGTATTGCAGTGTCACTATTACATGTTTGAGCCCTTCACATAGAATACTGATACATTTTTAGAAAGGGTGAACGGTGCAAGGAAGGGTATTGGAACCCTAGGACTGAGGCACCTCGGCAAAGCTCTGTAGTGAACACGCTTGCACGGCTCTTGCCTATTTACAAATTGGCTGTAACTTTCCTGTTACTCCCCCACTTTGACAAGGGCACTAATAATTTCACTAGAAGTGAAGATAATAAATGGGCCTGCATATTTGAAGGCTTTTAAAAAGGCATTGCAAAATAGGTGATAGTGTATTCTCATAAAAGCCTGCAACAGCTCCACAGCGGTATTTAAGCCCTTACAGCTCATTATGCATATGTAACAAGCCCTAAGTAAAAAGCCTTAGGGATTATTATTTCTCTTAGGACCAAGTCACTGGATATTCACTGAAGCTGCTCTCCTAGACAGAATAACTCATTGATCCTGATCCATTTTCCTTCCTTTTTGGGCTAATGCTTAAGCTTAGACAGTGGTTTGGAATACATAATTTTAGTTTGTGTTATTGCAACTTTATATGAAGAAAGAACATCATTGGAGAAATTACTCATGGGCAGACAATGTCATTATCTTTTCCGAGCTTGTTTATTTCTCATCCTTTATCTTATGTTTTATGGAGATGAAATTCATTAATATAACAGTTCCAGCCAGTGGAATATTAGGGTATGTAAATCATGTATGGGCTTTGCTATATTTTGGCCTATTTTAAGAGAGTGTTTTGAAGATAAGGAGTTGTTTCTGACAGCATTTAAGTCAATACATAAACTTGTGAGGGCCCCAGTAGTGTAGAATCAGACCCTAATGAAATAAAAACTTACTGTTTCCTGAGGAGCCCAGCAGGAGTATTTCAGCTACACCTCACTGAAACACTTAACTGCTCTTTAACTGATTTTAACTAACTTCTTTGTTCATTTGTAGTTTTTAAGAACAAGAGGCTTAGCTGATCATCTTCTGTAAGTTCCTGGTATGAAGGCTGTATTTAATGTAAAAATACAAAACAGTGTGTTCCTTTTGCAATACAAGATACTGAATCGTGGGGTGTTGTAGATAGTTTTGCTGTAGCAGTGACACACTGCAGGCTTACCTGAGGCAGTGTTTGGGGGGTTGTAAGGGACTAGTTTTGTCTTCATGCATATTTAAGAATATTGCCAGTCTGTATGAATATAACATTTTGGTAATATCTCTCTTTTAGCGAGGACTGTGTTGTAAAAATCATCACTCAGATCAGAAAGGATGTAGCCTATGTGTCTCCAGAAAGAAAGAAGCGATCAGTCTAAATGAGTGAAAATATACATAATCACTCCCTCTGCTGTTGTGGTAGGTAGTTATCAGAAGGAAATCACTGGATAACATTTAGATGACTTCAATTCGTGTGCTTAGCAGTGACAAAAATCATTCCCAAAGGGCATTCACTTTTTAGCATTGCTGAGGACATTTTTATACTGTTTGAATTGACGTTCTGTTGTTTTATAGTCAGGTGAGCACACAGCACCACAGAGTGTGGTCTGATACAGTTTTATTGATAAAGCTCCAGAAGCTTCACACTTCCCGACTTACACTTTTGAAAATTTACCCTGTTGCACTTTACCAAGTTTTAACAACTGCCAGCTTAGTGAGACAGCTCAAAATTCTGGGTAAATTTTTATAAGAGGAGGGCAAAATTCCTATAAAGACACCTTCAAACACAATCAAAATTGGCAAAAATCTGCAAAGCCCATCTTCCCATCAAAATGAACAGGATATTTCTGAGGATGTTGGAAGTGCAGCCAGAGAAAGGTTAGTGCAGTGGGCACAAACTGAAATGCAGGAGGATCCCTGTGAACAGCAGGAAATGCTTTTGTGTGTGGGTGACAGGTTGCGCAGGGAGGCTGTGGAGTCTCCCTCCTTAGAGATATTCAAAAGTCGTCTGGACATGGTCCTGGCTGGCTCCCAGTGGCCCTGCTTGAACGGGGGGATTGGGCCAGGTCTCCACTGGAGATCTCTACCAGCTTCAACCAAGTCAGGGGTAACTCTATCTCAAACTTCCTCTTGATAGAAGAAACTAGATACTTATTGTAATTAGGAAAACTCTTCTCCTGATAAGAAACAATAAGGTACCAGACTTAAAGCAACTGCTCCGTAGAAAATAAAAGACAAATTATTTGACCTAGAATATATCCGAGACTCCCCTTAGGACGTGGCAGGCCATAAGCTTTGCAGGGAAACACTTGAGGATTACAGTATCAGTAAATAGCTCTTTTGAAGAAACCTATTAAGGCTACAGAATTTGGATAGCACAGATAGTTGTTAGCTCGTCTGAGTTACAAAGGTTTCTTTTACTTGTTTCTATTTGCCTGCCTTTATGTTCTATTTGTCTGCTTTTGCAGCTCTCAGGACCACTGATCTCACCAGTGGTGTCTGTGTGCTAATTTCTGAAAATGAGAAATGTCAAGGCTAAAAGTACTGATTAAAGTATACCACAGGCATGGTGTGTTTAAGTCAGACCATTCTTCTTAACTATAGAATATCAATGAAATGCTGGATGGGATTAAAAAAAAAAAAAAGAAGTACTGAACAAAAGGTCAAACTGGTAAGCTATAATTTTGCCACTCTCTAGTTGTTCCAAACTGATGACTGTGACTGTACTGGTAGCCCACATTAGTCCTGCACTTTCAGTGGGATTTAGAATTCATTTTCAATAGTGCTTTAAATTGATAGGAAATATTACGGTGCACTGTTCAGTAGCTTTGTTGCTTCACACTAAAAGAAGTTGTGTTTCTGTGGTGAATGAAGTTACTCCTGTGTAACTTGGGAATAATATTAAGCAAATCAGTACTACAGGTCAAAGAGCTTACTGACACATTGCTTTGTGCTTTTCCTCCCTTGTCCGAAGTAAAAGGTTGTTTAATGCTTCATTTGAATTCTCTTATCACATCCATCCTGCCCCGCGCTTCACCTGTTGGTCTGGAGTTGTCAGCATATGAATGGTGCTGGATCAGAACAACAAGCGGCTGGAGAATTTAGCTATTATTCAGAACTTCCGAGGAGAATGGAAATCTGAATGCATATAGCTTTTTAAAAAGTCAAATAGGACTCTAATTATACTGAGCTAAAGAATGCATATTAAATAAAAAAAAAAAAAGCCCTCACAGTGGTTTTAGAGAAATTTTAATTTCCAGTGTACCTTTGAGCATCAAGCTTAGGATAGGTTATTGTGATGATACAATGCACAGTGTTGTGAACACCAGTGCCTTTACTGTGCCAGCTCTAATAATGAGAATTTCATTGTTTGGGGAGAGCAGTCTCCTACACTCTAGACAAAAGTGTAATTACTTTTGAACGATGTGGAATGTGCTCAGTTTAATAGCATGGAGAATAGATTCACAAAGATTCAGATAAAGCTAGCTTGGAAGCCATATGTGCAGTGTGGCAGTATGAAATTGTTAGCAGGCACCATAATTACAACACACACACACGCGCACACACAGTTTTACAGTTTAAACTATAAACTGTTGTTTTTGTAAGAGATAGGCTTATCTGAACAAGACTAGTTCAATTAAAGCAGAAACGGTGATACGTTTGCATTTGTCCGATGTTCTTTCCTTCCTCTCTTAATGCTAAATTGATATTTATAAGATGATGAAATTACATTGTTGTAAACATTGCATTTATAAATGTCATCATGAAAGTAGCACATGGAAGCAGTTTCCACAGATACAATTTCAGGCTCTTACCAGGCTTCGATCTTTACACTTGCACCATTTCAGGGAATCACTATGTGGGCTGTTAGGAAAGGGAACAAATGAAAAAGAATCAGTCAGGACCCATCAAAGAGCTGTAGACGTTGCCTACTGTACTGTTTAGTCCAGACCCTGGAAAACTCTCTGCAGTCCTGGAGAATCAGCTGTGATGGAGCCAGAAACAGCTTTGATGATTTTCCTATCTGCCTGACGAGTACCTTGCGTTCAAGTTAGGCTAATCTGCTTGTCCTTGTCATCATCCGTATTCTCCCAGATCTCCAATCGTGTCCCATCCATGTGAGTCATGCTTACGTTACTTGCCAGCTACTTGATGTGCAGGTCCTGTCTAAGACACATAAAGAAACAAAAAAGGTGTCTTCATTCTTCAGGTGAGTCAGGGCTCAAAGCCATAGTGCAATGTAGCAGTGTGCTGTTATGGAAGTTCCCTCACTTTACTCAACCACCCTCTTAACAGAGTGACTTTCACATACTTGTAGCCATGGAAAACCAGAGTGGATACGTTATTCCCAGCAGAAAGCAAAGGGCAGAAGCACTGGCTGAAGTTTTGAGATGACCCATTGGTGTTTTGATCAGATTTTGAAAGGTCCAAAGGTTGGTTAGGGGGCATTAAATAAGTAATGAAGTAAGAAAACATTTTTTTTCATCCCCAAGCCGGATGGTTAGAACTACATTTAAACCAATAACTTGACAAATCAAGACCAGGCTTATAATAAGTAAATTGCCTGGAATACAGGGTGCAGATGACTAGTTTTTAAAGGCCATGAAGAGAAGTGAAAACAGCAGTTGTTTGTTTTTGCTGAAGATCATCTTACTGTGAAGCAGTCACGTTTTTAATGGATTCATTTGAATGCAGTTAAGCAGAAAATAATCAACAGAAAAGTAAACACCTTTGTTTTATGGAAGTGCTGGGAACTGTATGTGTCCATTGTTTGCAAGTTATTATGTGCCTAGGCATCAATTCATTGACTTCATACTGAAAAACATCTTCATTTAAACTTATTGCATAAATACTAGTAAAATCTAATTCAAGTGAGTAGCTGAAAAATTCTACAGTAAAAAAGAGATAGGTAGAACTGTAAAGCCCACATTTGGTAGGAATATTTGAACCAGATGGTCTCTCTTACGACGAAAAGAACTATTAACTGCCCTATCAAAAAACTGTGTAAGCAAAAAACTTGGTCATCTTTCTAAGCAGAGGAGAGAGTGCAGATTTGAAACAAAACTTTGAAGTTACCAATTTGAGGAGCACTGGTGAGGACAAGGGTATGGAGAAAGCGCCACTAGGACTGCAAGACCAGTTTATACCAACAATCCAAAGAGACTACATTTAGATGGTCCTACTTCTTGATACATCTTTTGCTTCCAACACTCACTCCCTAGATGTGACATAACACAGGTAGGATCTGTGGGATCTTCTCCATCCTGTCTGAAGTCAAACAATAGCTGTGGACTCTGTGTAGTTTCTGCAGTCCAGGTCCATCCCCTGTGGCACTCTGCCCAAATTTATTCTGTAACTATACCTTTTATTTGGTGACAGTGAATCTTTCTGGTGTTGTAGTGAGACACAAACTCTGCTGCCAGTTAAACACCCAGTTCTCCATGGTTCTGAAAACAGAAGTCCAAAGAAATGTAGTTTTAAATTTTTGTGCTTTTCCTTTCAAACAATGAGTGTATGTCCTTTGGCCAAGCTTCTGCACTGTTGAGAAGCTTTTGGCCTTGGGCTGTCAGTGTAACTATTATCAGAATAGAGAGCAGCATACCAGACTTCCATACTTTTATCTGACATATGCCTTAAGGCAAGGTATGTGGGAATCCCAAGTTGTTAATGTTTTGCCCCCCTACATCGCACAAACTCCTACTTTTGCACACCACCTTGACACATTTTTGCTTCAGTAGTTGTTAGTTCATTTTAAAACTTCTAGAACAGCTTCCCCTTGTGCTTTCTGTTTGCTCCACACACTTTTCATATTCACATTACTTACTCTGAGCAGCTGGTGTGGCTTTTTCCCTTTCTTTTCACTGCAGGTGCGAATTTCTCTCTATTTCTAGCCTTATAAGAGCCAACATGACTCTATCAGTTTCTGTCTGTTTGCAGTTGTCCTCTGAAAACCTTTTTCTGCCTTGCCCATTTTCTTCCTCTGCTTGTAGTCATATTTAGCTTAGTCATTTTTATTATTTAATCCATTCTGAAGCCTTTTAGTAAATAGCTCACATGAAGATGTTGCACAGTAAAAAATAAGTGTTGCGCTATTTGCTTGGACAGAATGTCAATAAACCATGGCTGGTTTTTGATATGCAGCTCTACTTTTAGTAGAGATATACCAAGCCAAAAAGGCATTGTGAAGTGCTGGTCACGGTTTCTTGAATTTCAGGGTTGTAAGGAATCCCTGTGGTTATAAACTCTGGCTCTTAGAAGTGCCAGAACCTTCTGCTACACTCAATACTCACAGTCACATTTTACAGTCTCTTTTCTCACTGTCAGATGTTTGTGTCCACAGGAAGTTACGTATTGCAGTTATGATTTGAAGCATTTATTTTCTGTCCTTTTGATGGATGAGTGATGTGCTCATGGTGTTTGCATTGTCTCTTTAAGTATGATTTTTCAGGTCATACAAAATTCAGTTGGATTTGGCTGTGGCAAGGCCAGCTTGCTGTCTCTAATTTTTCTTGCCACTGCTAATGCTTTTTCAGATTCACCAAAAGTAATGATGGCTGTAGTGGGAACAAAAATGTGGCTCCAGGCAGTTGCTGGCATTTAAAGTGTCGTGTCATCCAGTCATGTTTTTTCCCTTTCATGGAGCTAACTGCTTCCTCTTGTCTTAAGTACATCAGTGAAATACCACCGCCTTCTCTGCTGTAATTAAAGAGGTTATTAATTTTCTCTAGAAATTCATGGCTGGAGAAGGACCTTTGGCAAATCAGACTGCAGATTTCAAAATGTGTTTGCTTAAGAATGGGCATCTACCATTGGTGGGTCAACTCCTAAGATGTGTTCAGAGACCTCCCTTCAAGAGGAGATTGATGTGCTGCAATGTTTCTGAACCAACCAATGTTCCAAAGTGTTTAAAAGACAATGAAATGGAGGAAACAAACTTTCTTAAGTAAAAAGAGTCCTTTATGCCTGAGGTAGCAAGCTTGTCTGAATAGTTTGGCCGGCCTCATTTCCAGATTCTCTTTAACACCCTGAAGTTCTTTGTTTCTTTTTCCGGTTTAGTTGCAGTTGTGTGATCAGATAAGGCATTTTTGCTCTTTGCAAAGGAGAAGTAGAGTTGATGAATCCCATGAATGTAGCATCACTAGATAAACCAACGAAAGTAACTGAGTGGAGTTGTGCCCAATTTAACTCAGGATAGCTTTTGCCAGAGCAGTGTAAATAAGACTGTAATTATACATGGAAATAGTCTGCTCCAGCATCCTTTTTTATGCTTTAAAACTGAATCCACCCCAAGGAAAAAAAAGAGCTCTAAAGATTAACTTTTTGTAGTTTGTACAGGCAGCAAGCAAATTACATAGATTGTGTAGAACATAGACCAGTAAAATCTAATATCAGACGGTTATTATCTTTATTTATATGGTACCCAGAGCATGATTTATTTTTATAGAGACAGAAAAAAGAAACATTCCTGCCCCAGAATGCTTAGCTTATGACCCTGTTCCTGCACAATAATCTGGTTGATTGGAACCTAATGCTGATGGTAGCAAGAGTAAGGGAAGGAGAGGTCACTGACTATAACTCCTTCTGCACACAGCTTTTTGTAGGATTGGAGTTTGATGACAGAAAATAAGAAATATTATAGCAAAAGGTAAAATCCTTCTGACATCTCAAGTCTGAATTACTGGGGTAGATTGTATGTGTATCTCTACACTAAGTCACGTCAGAAGTGGAAGCTTGCATTGCTTATTAATATTGCTAGCCAGAAATAATGCAAAACATCCATGCTTCAGACTGTCCTCTATGCTGATTTTCAGATTGAATTTAAAGTGTGTGTTTCATCTCTGTAGCTCTAAGTGAAACTTTCCTCTTTCCCATTCTTTTCATTTTAAACTGCTGCAGTTGTAATCAGGAGATCTGCTCAGCTTTGGATCCATCTGTGTTCAAAGGCAGCAGTATTTGCTGAGGATGTGCAGGTTTCCAGAAAACAACCAGATACAAGTGCGGAGCTTAGGATTTAGGGCTCTGTTAGGAGTGAGTTTGTTTCTTGTACAATTTTCAGTTAAATTTACAGAGTCTCAGTGATAAATTTCTGGTGTTTATTGGAGTCTTGGTGCAGCATGAGGACATTTTGGCTTTTTCTCATAGAGGAAAGAAGTTATTTCTTCTCAGAGAATGGAGTGGGCCTCTAACACATCATGCAGAACCATGTCAATCTTAATGTCAATTTTGGGGTGAAGATTCACGGATGAAGTCTGCTCAGATTATATGTTTTAAAAGTGTATGTTCAGAAGTGAGCTAGTAAATTTAGGTCTAAATTTATTGGTTAATGGAAGTAAATAGGGAATAGTGGAGCATGATTCATTTTGTCCTAACATATCTTGTAAGTAGGTCAGGGAACTCACACCCTAGAAGTGCCTATTTTTCTTCATAGGTTACAGCTGGAGCTTAGGGTGTTAAGCTCAGCTGTTGATCCCTATAGTTTATAAATCTGTGGTTAGATAACTTCAACCAAAAAAGCCTTGAGTGAGAGGTAAATGCCTGGCCAGAGCATATCATAATTCATTGTTCTTAAGTACAAGTTTGCTATATAGTGCTTGGTCTGTTGGGAATAATAAACATTCTGCATCTCAGAGCTCAAACCACTCAACTCGTTTGAGTTTGTGGCCTACATCTGACTAATGATAGAGTGTGAATCCATGATATATTCTTTACTTTCATAAATATAAAATCTGCAAATACCACCCCCTCCGCCTTTTTTTTTTCCAAATGCTTAAATTCATATTGTCTTGACACAGACAGTAGCAGAGTGTGGGGGAGAGCAGATTGATCATTCACAATAGTTACACGTATAAGACTTGTTTAAATTATCTTTAAACCAATTTGATAAACCCCACTGGAAAGCGGTTTTCCGAATTTCCTATATCTACAAGCAGAGTTGCAAATAGTGTGATTCAGTCCTGCGAAGAATACATCTGTGGCAGATGATGTACTTTTCCTGTTTGCTTGTGGCCAGTGTAAACTTAGCTTTTGGGCAGTGACCATAGCTTCAGTTTTGAAGCTGTCAACATGAGTGTTGGGTAACATATTGGCACAAGGCCACAGTGAATTCCTGAGCTTTCCTTGTGAATAAACTAATTTGACTGAAATACTTTTATATTTCGGACCTATATCTTTATATTGCTCTGTAAAATATCACAAAGAGTTGTTGGACTTGTAATTTGATAAATATTAACAAAGATGGCAAGTTTTCATTTTACTGGGTGAAATTAGACATTATTTCTAGCTTCCAGGTTGTTGGTTTATCATGGGCAATACTCCTTCTGTTGTCTATGGGTGTGCTAGTACAATGGAAATTACACTTGTCCTTCATCCGTGATAATCTATGATCTAACAGAGTTTCCACACTCAAGGAGATTACTGAGTGCCATACAGTGAGATTGGGGTTCAGTTCACCAAAGTTTAGGCACATAAAAGTTAGGCATTTGGGCTGTCTTCACAGTTTGTGGAAAAAGATAACCACCCTCCTAGAACAACATTTCCAATCTTAAAATAAGCACCCCGGACAAGAAAGATGAATTACCCTCTGAAAGTGCTTGTCTATTGGCTATAGAGGGAGCCTTGATGACTAGTTTAGACTAGGATTCTAATTTAGGGCTAAATTTGGGTGAGAGTAATCCCATTCACAGTTCGTGGTGTTAAAGAAATAATGCGTGTTACTGGGCAAATATTCTCTCGTATTTCTGTAGAGGTTACCATGCTCAAGTTCATCCTTTTTTTGGGGAGGGGTTGGGGGGGGATGTCGTGTGTGAATATTCTATCAGAATTCTTTTTTAACCAGTACTGATGGTGTTCAGTGGGGTTCTAAGAATTTGATATTCCCTAAAAGCAAACCTTTTGTTGTATATCTGTTTAGTTGTGTTAAGTTCAAATAATAAATAATGTGTTGGTTAGCAACATGTATTGGAGAATAAAGTAATACAGAATACCTTAAAATTTTGGGAAGATTCTCTTGGTATTGAATAATGGCATTAGTTCTAGTGGGTTTTTTCCGCTTTAAAATTTAGGGAATTATCAAATGTTGTTAGAAATTCAAATGCATAATAAAGCATTTGTCTGTCTTAGTATCAGCTGCAATGAGCATCGAATTTTATTATTCGATTTAATTAATTACAGAGAACGTATGTAACTTGTTAAAGATTTGATTTAGCCTTGCTTGGTCATTTCTGCAAGTCCAAATGCCATGCATAGGCATAGTAGATAGACCTAGCAATGTATTAGTTAAGAAACTGTAGTTAAATTCCAGCCTTACTCTGTAGAAACCTGTCTGGTATGTGTGTTTTAATTCCACTTATGTCCTCCTCTGTGTTTAATCCAGAAAGCGGGATTATGTACATGTGCACAGCTTCACATTTTGGCACTATGTTTGGTATATTGTGTGCTGTGACTTGTATCGTGCCTGCAGGCCATAGGAAAACGACACAAATTATATGTGAAATAGAAGGAGATGTAATTTAAAACTTGTATGTTCTAGAGATTCAGTATGGCATCTGAGAGTTGCAACATATTGCAAAAAATTCCCCCTATTTCCCCAACAAGAAGCCCATGTTTTCAGCTGTGTAGGCTGCTGGAGACACAGGCAGCTTCCTTGGCTGTTTGCTGGGAATAGCTGTCACCGCGTTTTATTTGAGGCTCTATCATGACCACTGCTACACATGCTCTGTCTCCTTCTCGTTCCTGTCTAACTGCACAGGTCAGTGTTCTGCTCTGCCCTCTTCTGTGGTTCTGTAATTATATTTACTTTACATAGACATGCGAGTTCCCTTTTCCCTTTTACATATGTTGTTTTGCTTCATGCTGAGAAAACTCCACAGCCTGACAGGGCGCTTTTTTTCTTTCCTTTTTTTTTTAAGCACTCCAAATTCTATCCAGCTTTAAACTCTTATGTTTATAACCCTGAATATCTCTAAAATGTCTTTACCTAAAACACTTTATGCTTTTATTACCAGGTTTATGCCAGTAATAATATTCACATCAGCTTTCTTAGGGATAATCTTTAAGCAGAACCTAGCAAGAAAGGCTTTGAAAACTATCATTCCCAGGAACGCAAATCTCGGAACATGAAACATCGGTTTAATCGCCCTCTCTGACAACTTAACACGACAGATTGAAAAATACAAGCCGATATGGAAGTGGGATCAATGGATTATCAAAGTCCTAAACATCTTTTCTTGGAGGGGGGGGAGGTGGGGAGCTTTGGGGTCCATTGGCATGCGTAAAACATGAAGTTTGCATAGCTTACCACAGATCCGCTGCTGTCTGACTGGCAGGGAAGTTGAGAGGGAGAGAGAGAGATTTACATGAGGGAACTCAGGGGGCTTTGTCACGGCAATTGTATAAAGTGATATACAGTGCAAATCGACTCGAGCATGTCCCTGGATAGCAGGCGGTTTACAGCCTCTTCAAGCAGAGATTACTGCTTTATCTTGTCATACTAAATTAACGTGGCAGCACACTGTTAAACAGTGGTGACCTCTTCATCTGTGGAAATTGCTGCCTAGAGGAGAGATGGTATTTAAGACTCTCTTTCTCTCTCTCTCTTTCTCCCCTCCCCACTTTTTCTCCCTATCCTCTTCCCTTCCTCCCTCCCTGTCTCCCTCTCTCTATCTTGTCTGTCTTTTTT